>CCAG010013818.1:0-65980 GCA_001077435.1 Glossina morsitans morsitans | reverse complement strand
AAAAAAAAAGGAAAAGATAATTGAAATTCTTTTTAAAAAGCAAAATAAATCCATGAACTTTTCGTCTCATTAGCATCATTGAAGGATTAGGAAAGACTAAACTTGTCAAGTAACGCCCATGCATGGTATTACTTTATGAATCGCCTGTCATATAAATCTCCTCAGAAGACTTAATATTTGGTATTTTATTCTCTTAACAAAAAAGTTAATTATTATCTATAAAGAATGTTAGTAGGCAAATTGTTGTCAGCCATGCCCGACTATGACGTTCCAATTTGTCATTCTTTTTACATTGTTAAAGCAAAGATCCTATGAAACCACATATCACTCAATAAGTTCATAGGATTAGGGAAGTTTTTTTACAAATTCATCATTCAAATGCAGTAAAAATGTTATGTAATAATATTCGCTATTGACTATCACATCACGCTCATCCCAGCGTTCGTTCGCCATAATCTTCCCAACAGACTTTTGTCTTTTTTGTCGCTTTCAACGACTTTCGTCGCTTCCTATCCACTCGGATGACTGCCGGTTTAACCCTGGATATAGTACTGAAACCACGTACCGTCCATTATCGCATGTCGCACGAAAAAATGCTTTCTTTTCGCCTAAGCATCTCCAAGCAACGCTCTGAATCATTAATACATTGTAGTTCTTCGTCAAATGAAAATAAACGAGCTTTCTCAGGGACAAGTTTTCAGGTAAAATAGTAAATACACTGCTTTCTGATATCATTCAAGTGTCAATTATCGCAGTCAACTTCTCTTTTCGAGCTTACAAAACGATTTCGAACACTCTTCCATATTTTCTGAACCAACAACTGCCGAATTCGTGCGACATTATCGCCATTTGCATCGCCCCGAGTAAAATCAACAAATCGCTTGTCATTGATGTTGTCCAAATAGCACTTCTCAAGCTATTGCTTTACCTAAACAGTATTTTTCCCATTAAAAAGCAGCGCCTCATCAACACATGAAACTCAGATTTTTGCAGAATTACAAAAGCAGCGTCACTAAAACAACTGTAATTTGTAAACCAACCGTCGGAATGTCGAGCAATTTTGACGCTTTTCCTTCGAAAGTTGATAGTATCTAAAAATCATGGCAATAGCAATTTTACATCTACACATAGCAATTTTACCCTACGACGCTATTGAGTGATGTGGACATGTGGACATAAAAATAGGTACAAAGTCTATTTTTAAGTTTAACTAGCTTCCATAACGTTTTGTATGTGGCAAAACTGTTCAAAATTAACTTCCGGAATCCCACATGAGCTCCTTTTTGCAGCAAAGAGTTGGGAGCTTTCATGTTACTTTGGTAAATTTTTCAACCGAACAACAAAAGGTGCGTTTAAAGTTTCGAAAAGTGACTATGGCTTACAAAATTTCGACGGATTGTAAAGGTCTATCGTATTTCTTGAGGAGGACAAGCAATATGAATCAATGTTTATAGTAACATTCAGTAGGTGGAGCAAGTCGTTGTAGCCAAAAAAAAAGGAAGACTAGGTCATCGGCTTCCAAATCAGGGAAAAACGAACAAATTTCTTGCCGTATCACTAGGTCGATCACATAACTATGTCACGAGTGCTATAAGCCTCCCAAAAAGAGTGTTGAGAGGCGCGGACTAGTTAAAAAATTTTTCCTGCTTCCGATAATCGTATTATAATTTTAACAAAGCGAGATCTTTTCGAGTCGTCTACAGCAATTTCCAATAAAATTGGGAATGTTGTATCACCCCGAAATGTTCATCGGCGCTTATTAAATGCCAATCTACCAGGACGATTAGGCAAGTTACCTTGCTCAACAACATGCCCCTATATGTATGGTTTCCGCGTTTTAATCGGATTAACTGTTGACAGTAGAGAGTGGTACGTATGGTCCGCCCGCGTAGGCGCAAGTCACGATGCACGATTCCCTTCCAATCCGCAAAATGCAAAGCATAATCTGAGTTGGCGTCTACCCAAGCTCGATCACCGTCTGCGCTAGTTCATCCCACTTGGACAACGATCCTTTTCGCGTAATATTTTCATATGTTCGTCGCCTGTTATCAATTTGTCCAAGTCATTGTCCACAAATGATCATTGTTTCTCGAGGAGAGAAGAGGATTCTATGCAGAATATGAATTACGTACCATCTACTATTCACAAGGTAACTACTGTTTGGATATCGTCATAAGGATGGAATCACAGTTCGCACAAACAATAAGGCTTTCGTTGATAGCTATGTCAACCGCGAGGAGTAGGAGCGCTCTGATGACACCATGGAGGATAGTATATTCCAGTTTAGAACGGCAAACATTTCATGAGCGGGTATTACTACGTGGGGGGAGTTTCTTCATACAGAAGTATCACTTCTGGATAACTTTTGGAGTATTCCGCTCTTTTTTCGTCTCAATTTCATCAATTGTTGTTGGTAGCTTTCGCTAATATTAATTTCATTTAATTGGAACAATCCACAATTCATCACGACCAGTTGACCCTCCCTAAGTGGCGCGACTAAGGATATTTACCTTTAGATTGTCAATGTTAATGGTTCGTCTAATCTGCACCATGATAATTGGGGCTTTGGATATCCCAACGCATACTAATGATTTAACTGCACTATCCTTCGACTTCAGCAGCAAAAGTAGAGTTTCCCACAAATGCAGAGAACTACACCTATTCAAAGCTTTAAGAAACCGCTTTGTGAACGTTGTACCGTGAGAACTTATACAACTTCGTGTAGCTTAAAAATAGCATAACCACGGTTTTGTTCGCCACCTTTCAGTGGTATTTACACTGTCTCCTAGAAACCCACTAAATCTAATAAATATTGACCATGAATGCAGATCAAAGGCTTTATGCATACAACGGCGCTCACAGAAGGCTACGGTTTATAAACTACAATACATGACATCGCAATATGCAATTATTTTCTTTCAATATTTCATTAATTATTTAGATATTGTTAAGAATTACACGCGATTTTTCTACGTTTTTAAACCGAACATATTTATCAGAACTTTCCGAAAATTCAGGCTGAGAACGATTTATACACAAATGTATCAAAACATAGGCATTGATAAGCTGTACGTAGCGCAGCATACACTTACCTGTAACCTGTAATCGATAGCCGATGACCAGCGTTGAATATCATGTCAGGGGAATAGTGAATAGAACCATTGGTCTCGTTCTTTACATTTGACCAATGGGGTAAAACACGATGATCGTAGATTTTGCCGTTAACCTCCGTTTCGGACATGTTTGCTTGATATTATTTCTCTTTTCTTTTTTTTTTTATCGGCATAAAAAAGCGTTTACAAATAGGTTTAAATTTTTAAAACAGCGCACTCATAACTCAATCTTCTGATTAATTTACTATTTTTATAAATGAATTTAACTCGAAATAACAACAAAATTATTAGTATCGCTCGCCAAGTGTTCACTAATTACTTGATTATGTCTTTAATTATTATCACATTTGACTTCGGGACAGATTCGAAATGTTTTCAATAATAATTTCATATAAAATGTATGAAATTTTTTTTTTTTGTAAACTTTGGAATTAATTAATGTAATGGTGTGCGTTTACTTGCCTTATATTTATGTGTCTACATTTATATTTCTTTATATGAAGCTTTAATCACATTTTTCTTAAACGGCTAAACGAATCACGCGTAATAGAGACAGCACTATAATGAAAAATCGATCTAATGATCATCCAATTGAATCAAATTAATATCTAGCAAAAATAATGCTAGTCGGATTTAATGAATATATTGAAGATGGCGAAATTCACAGTCCACAACTAACAGCGCAAGAAATATTTTGTAAAAGATATTCCGTTATCGGATATATTAAAAAATTGTTACGTTGCGTCTGATACCGCAGACGTCTTCTAAATATCGCAGTCGCCTACGGACTGAGTCGAGAGATGAGCGATTCACAAATTTGTAGAATTATTATCACTATTGAATCGTATTCGCGTGTTTGTTGTTCATCTCTGAAATTTAGAATACGAGCAAATCTTTGATTAAGAAAACCATAACATCCGTTATATTCAAGTTGCAACGCGTTTTGAATACCCGTCACCTAGGATCTAAAATATTTTACTTTAAATTCTTTTTGCTGACAAAAATATGATCTAAAATGTAAATTACAACAAGTAAAATCTTTATAGCGGGTGACCGCCCATCCATAACCGCCCTACATTTATTCATATCATAATCTTTCAAAATACGTCGTTATATAGGAATTCATTCAGGAATTCATAGTTCCCTTTACCTGTTCCCAAAAGTGAAAAAACCTCGAGGAATAAGGAAAACGCTGGCACAAAGGGCGATTAACTTGAAGAGTACAAAAAATGGATATTGATGGGCATGTTTCGAGAAAAATAAAAAGTCCTCTTTTTATTTGAACACACCCGTATTTCAAAAATTGCATTCGGTAGGGGACGGACGGACGGAGAGACAAGCTTACATAATAAAAGATCTGTCTTCGTGTCGCATACATCCGTACAAAGTTAATATATCCTTGTAGTGGAGGGTATAATAATACCTATAGCAATGTATAATGAATTAAAGCCATTCAAGGAGTTGTGGTCTGTAAAGCAGTCTATAAGAGATTTACAGGCACATGGAAAAGTACTCGAAACACGTTTTAATTAATTGCTTAAATTTTTAACGGTGCTATGGGGGTAAGTTAAGGTACTCTTACCCCTACCAACGACTTTTACGCTTTGTCATCTAAATATTTAAAGAAAGTATGAAAGAAAGTGTGATGATCAACCCATTTTCTGGTCGGTTCTATATATAAACCTTAATGAAAAAGCGATTTGGATCTTGAGTATTGACCATAACTGTCATTCCCATTAATATTGTATTGTGCATTGGTTTAGTTTCGCAGATGTAACAATTGAGACCGTTTTCAGACAAAGTATTTCTAGTTTTTACAAGTTTTCTTATCAAATACACCATCGAACAAGCAAAAACATTGTAGTGGGCCACAGCCCATCATTAAATACCTTAAAGCACTTGGCTTAATACAGTTATTCATACAACGAATTTTCAATATAGGGCGTTCTATGGGAAACGGTCAAAAAAGTGATCCCTATCCGAACGGTTTTCATTAATGTTCTTCCTTAGGGCAAAATAAGTCGATGTACCAAATTTTGTCAAAATATCTCCAAAATTGCGAGCCGTAGACTGAACAGAACAATACAAGATTGTCAAATGGACAGATAGGCGGACAAGCTTATATCGACGGAATAAGAAGTGGGTGCTTCTGATGGGTTTAACATTTCAACACAAGAAAACAAAGATTTTGAATACATTCGCACAAATTTAATATAGCCTTGTACCACAATTGATGTTTTCCAAATTTTCCATTATTGGGAACCAAAGACAATTTAAAACCTCTGCTTAGAGCAGATGAAGAGACAAAGCAATTTAAAATATCATAGTATAAGGTATGTATATTTCTAATATGTATTCTCGAATGTTGCAAACGGAATAACACAAATAGTAGAACTCCATGCTAAAGGTAAACCGATGATAAGCCGAAATAGTATTCAACAACAGATGACGAGATTGAACAGTATTGTCGAAAGGTATCTGCCAAAGAATTAAAAAAAAAAATGTCCGAACGCCCGCATGTTGCAGAATGATTTAATGTGAGCAATAGAAAACAAATTTCGAAGCGATTGCTTTGTCTGTTTTCGGAGAAACTCGCTTCAATTCAAAGTTCAATCGCGGCACTAGCCTCGAATCATATATGATTGATGATCAGTAATCGAAATTTTCTAAAAGAAAAGTAAATATTCTACCGTAGCTTTAAAATTGTTTAAACGGCTTAGCTACACATTGGCAAAATGCAATAAAGCAGACTAAGTAAAGTATTCTTCTCGATTAATGAAATGCAACTAAAATTATTCTCCTTGTTATTGACCGTGAAAAGCGAAAGAAAAACTTCCCACACAACCCATTGGTGGTAATGATTGCAACAATTAATTTGAGCTGTATATGCAACCGACATTCACTCCCTTAACAACTTGAACTTTCTTTCAAGTCATAATAACAATAAGTAGTAAACCATAATACAAAGGAACAATTGGTTTTTACTAAAACCAATTTCCTTTAAAATGCTTTGTTATGTTCCTAGTAAAGGAAGCCTTCGCTTGACACTCTTATGATCGTATCCTGCTGTTATTATTCACCATACCAGTTGCGCACAGGATGCATAATATTGAAAATATAAAGCATTATTATTATTGTTTGCTAGTCCTTTATTGAATTCATAAAATGTCAACCAAACAATTTCTTTATTGAATACGAACACGCACATCCAAATACGCATATTGTTCGATAAAAATAAAAAAAGGACATTGTAGCAATTTTATAATTTTAGAGAGAATGGGGGCGGGAAAACGGAAGACATTGTAAAATCGTTCGGTGTTTTATTGAAGAGCACCAATCATTTAGACCCATAAAAGTTGACAGGTAAACCGTATAGAAAACAAGTAAAAACACTATAGTAGAGCACAGCCCTTCACTAAATCCTCTACAGCAATCTACAGTTGTCAAAATAAGGCGGTATAATGCAAGTGGCCGAAAAGTTGCTCGATCCGAACCATTTTCAATAGGATTCTTCTTTTGGCCGAACCAGAACAGTGTACCAAGTTTCATCAAAATATCTCAAAAATTGCGACCTGTAGGAAACATCGGAAGAAAAGACAGACACATGGACAGAGCGGCAGGCGAACAGGCAAGTTTAGATCAATTCAAAAAATGATTGTGAATCGATCGATATAATAAAAATCTTTCTGGGTATTTGCATATATCCGCACAAACTTAATATACCCTTTTACTACAGGCTTGTGTTGTGTGCACGTGTCCTGGTAAACAACATTAATAATATGTGCATTATACTTCAAAGAACCAATAATTCCGTGTTTAAATAGCCACGAGGTGGGGAAACATCGCTTTTTTAATTCATTCAATAAAATTCTAGGAAATATTCGGAAAAACGGCGCACCGTTCCTTCTTTGCTCAGACCAGACGAAGGGAGCAATTGCCTGTAGTAGAAGTTGGTAGCTAATAGAAAGAAGAAATTCGATTTGGATCGAGTCGTACGAAAGGTATGTGGTTACAATATTTGACCAAGACCCCATCGAGCAATTCACATACAACCTTTATACGTGATAATATTATATGGGGCGGCGTTTTTGACGAGCAGCGGTATAAATCTATTCTCTATGCGTGCGCTTTATGCGAAGACATTAGCAATTTGGGCGATTTGGCGGGCGTAGGTGAAAATGGTCATACCTTGTCGGGCGGAATGCTTTTTCTCTATACATTCTACAAGTTTTTTTTCTTTCAAATTTCAACGGAACGCTTTCTCTCTATACATTCGATTCTGTGTTTTCTCCGCGGTCAAAGGATGCGTGTTGCACTAGCAAGAGCTGTTTATCAAAATAAGAAAGGCAGGTTTTCTTTGTTTATATAAAACAGAAGAAATTCATCAAAATTGGAGAAATTTGTAATTAGTGTAGACAGCAACACCTACTTCGCCGTATCAGCTGCAATTCCTTGCGATCTCTAAAGTTAATTAATAAAAATTGAATATCCAAATTTTTAACATATTTAATTCAAAAGATTCATATTATTTTACTATTAATCCGCCTGAGTGGCCGAGTAGGCAAAAGTCTCGACTAGCAATTCAATGGTCGTGGGTTCGATTCACAAGTGCGGTAGAATTTTTTATAATAATAATAATAATACTAATAAAAATAAAAGCCGAAAGCCTTATATGCCAGTGCTTTAAGACTTTAGTCTTAGAATTTATTCTCTGGCTAAATTTATAATAATAATAATAATATTTTATCATTAAACTTGTAACTTGTTGAATTGAAAAAGCGACTCTGAATTTGGTGCCATGTGAGAGTTTGAATGGATATGTTTTTGGAAATTGGTGCAATGTGAGAGTATGAATTTGTTCATAACTACTACTTTGTATAACGTTGTGAACCAACAACAAATTTTGAAGTAATTCATTTTACAGTTCTAATTGGCGCGTGCTAGACATGAATATATCAATAGGTACGTTTTAATAATTTATTAAAATTTCTATTATTTTAATTTTTTTCTTTTTAGACGAACTTGTATTTGAATATTCCATTTCCGGAAAAAAAATAAGTGTGGAGAATAGACGAGTAACAGGATTCAGAAACAAACAATCATTTATCAGGAAGAAAAATAACAATAGAAAAGTGAGTAACTTATTAATTTTTTTATTTAAAACATCTCTTATTTCAAAAAAAAAAATCTTTCCTTGCGTAGCTTGCTTATTAGGTCGTTATCAGGCAACATAAGCAAGCTTCGGGCACCCGATGAAGTATGCATATTCTTGGTCAGTATCGAATACTGCGTCCATTTAGATGCCGATCGTTCCACGTGTCCGCCCCTATGTATTTGTGTAGTAAGAATATTTTATTCGCAAAAATTCAGACATCGGCTTTAAATTTAACAAATAACATAGAAAATTCTTGGGCCCACACTAACTATAAACTGAGAACCCATCTGTTGTTAATAGCAAAATAATTGAGTTGTTTTTTGCTCATTATTCCTATTTTACAACATATATAACGATACTAATTTTGATATGTAGTCTATGGGGGATCTTAAAATACCCGCACAAGAATGGAAAATATTGTCCGCGCGCATCCAATATTAGAGATTATCGTTATTTTATTTTTTATACCACCGAAAGATAGCGGGTATTTTCGTTTTGTCGAAACGTTTGCAATACTGAGAAGGAAGCTTCGGAGATCCGAAATATATATATTTAAACATGCCCATCTGCGAATTTCTGCGGTAATCATTCTCCCAGTCGCAAAAATGAAGCCATTGGCCTTAGGGTTGGCAGAAAACTGGAAGTTCTTGAGCAGGTTCATATCGAAAATGGACCAAATAGGTCGAAGGACATCCTTACAGTGCCATGTGTGCTGACAACAACTATGTTTTCCAATACGAGAAAAGATGATCTTTTGATGATTAATCACAAATAAACGCATAACAATTTAGGCGAGGCTACCATATTCGGAAACGTCTAAGCACATTGCTCTGTTCATCTGTTTGCCCGTATGCACAACGCGTACCATCCATTCGCGGAACTGAAGATATCGCCTACAAATTCTCAAAAGATATCGAAGATGACCCAAACCCAGGCAAAAAATTGGTCCACAGCGTAACAAAAATAACACGATTATGCTTTCCGGGTTTTTAGCTCGTTACCCATAACCTACTATAGATACGCAATATATATTTCACCTTCATTCTACAAGAAAAAAAGCAGATAGCAACGTACATCCGGCATTGAACTCCTTTCTTTTGCTTCCTTTTTTAGCCTTTTTTAGACTAATAGTGATGGATACAAAAGATTCAGCCATAACCGAATATAATTTTCTTGTTTTCCTGAGAAGTGAATAAAGGTTTATGTATTTAGCATTATGTCACCCTAAAAAACCTTGGCAAATTCATTTATTCTTAACTTTAGCCAAATTGAATTATTCTCAACTTTAACCAAATTCAATTATTTTCTAATTTTTGTTTATATTCACCATGCACGTGCTATTGTTTACGTATGTGGTTGTTGCTGTAAATCCAGAAGCGTGCGTATTTTGTTGCTGTAAAAGTAGTACCGCATGTGTTGTTGCTGTAAACCTGATACCGTATGTATTTTGTTGTTCCATTTCGCGCATCTGTTTATTTGGTGCTACTTCGTTTATTTATTAATGTATACATACATATGTACGATAAAAAAAATCAAAAATTAAATCACAAAATATCGTGTGAATAAACAGGTGGCAGCATTTACAGCCAATCTATTTCGCACTGACAAGGTGAAGTCAACCAAACGAACAAAGATTAAATTGCAAAATAAGGAAAAAGACGTGGCGATAAATAAATAAAAATCTAAAAATAACAACAACAACTAAAGTCAACAAATCAAGAAGTATAAGAACTAACCTAAGCTAATCACTTCTTTTAAAATTAAGGCTCCAGGCAAAGTGTGAATTTCTATTATCATCTGTTTGTTGTCGATGCTGTGAATACCTTTGAAGAAGAAGAAGATTAGAACGTGTAAAAACAACATTTGTTTCTATTATTAAAAATGTACAAGAAATATAAAAAAGAACAGCAAACTGTTGCCGAGAAAGTGGCTGATCTTATCTTATATCCAAACGGAAACGAGACCGATGAAGAGACGACAGCTATTGAAGAAATCGAGAAGCCACTGGTGGCTGAATTTGATGATGATGAATACCAATTACCAGAAGATGCCCGTGCAACTGAGTTTAAGAAAAAAATATGATATTATTGTCTGAACAAAGTGTGCGTTATAAAGGAAAAATAACCAGTCGAAAGGAATTGGAAGCAGACGATAGCGGAGATGACAGTGACGAAGGAAGCGAACAAAATGTGTCTGCATCTTCCGACTCGAATGAAGAGAGTATGTCTGCAAATCAGTCAAAAATTGAATACGAAAATTCTTCCAGTGAGGATGTTGATGATGAAACGGAAATGGGCGGATTCACAGAGGAAAGCGGAGACGACATAGAAGAAGAGACTAACGATGATAACCACCTCCTTAATAAAGCAAACTATGAAACCGAAATTCAAAAGGGTGTATGTGTACAAAATCAATTACGTATTTGGGAACGTCTGCTAGAGCTGCGCATACATTCGCAAAAGATATTAACAAAAGCAAATGAATTACCTAAACCCGAGGAAATGCAAGATTGTTTGAAAAATCAACAAAATATCACAGATATCCTCAGCCCTTCGCTGAAGCTTCTGAATCAATTAATAGAGTTACAGGATTATTTCACTAACCAATTTTCTGAAATGAAGAGAGTTGCAAAAGCAGGCGGCAAAAGGCCCTACCCTTTTACGATAGATGAAGTTCAAAGTGAACCTCCGCTTAAGCAAATCAATCAAAGTCTACAAGAACGCTTTGAGAATTTTCGTTCATATCGCAATGAAATCTTACTCAAGTGGGACGATCGCACGAAGTTGCTAAACCCCGGAACAGGTGGTAGGAAAAAATTTGCCGAGGATTATGATATAATTAAAAAAATTGATAACGCCTTGACGAACAAATACATTTTAATAAAAAAATCTCAACAACTGCATGATGAATCTTTGAATAAAAGTGAAAATAATGATCCTGTGGAAAAATCGGAAATTATATCAAATCCTAACGTATACGATGATAGCGATTTTTATCATCAGCAATTACGAGAATTAATTGAATATAAAGCCAGTACAACTACAAGTCTCAGTGAAGTGACGAAACAATTTATGGAACTACAAAAAGTTCGACAAAAAATGAAAAAGAAAGTCGACACAAGAGCCAGTAAGGGCAGGAAAATACGGTAAGTGGCATAATACGAAGAGACATATTCGATTCATTGACGTTATTTATTATATATATGTTTTTCCTATTTAGTTACGTAGTTCATAAAAAATTGATTAATTTTATGGCACCGCACGACAATACCAGCTGGTCAGAGGAATCTAAAGATGAATTATATAAATCTTTATTCGTTTGATATAAAATAGAAAGATAAAGAAAGATTTAAATAAATATCAATGAATAACTTTCTCTTTTTATTATATAATTTAAAAGTTTATCTTCATTTCGGTTAATTTTTCTATATCATATGTAGTGATTTAATATTAATGATGTTTTATTATTTTTTATTTTTTAACTATGTAAAGTTGCTCCTTCGAAGATCGTTTTACTCTTTATTTTACAAGAGAGAGTTTCATATATTCTATTGTGTTATCATAATGCCAAACCGGAATATTTTTTTTTAATTAGGGTATGTTCTATAACATGTAGAATCTAACAGTTTATTTTATATATTCGTTTTCATTTTTCAGAGCGAAAAGAATGATAAAAGAGTTTGCAGGATTCATTATTATATGATATATTTCGTTCATCTCGTATTTGTGGGCTTAAATGTAAATTAAAACTTAACAGTTTATTTTAAACGTGTCACTTGCTGTGTGTGTGTGTGTGTGTAGCAGTATACACTTGAAATATATAATATGAGTTTTTGATACGCAACGGAGCCTCCTTTAAGCGAACATATTAATGGAACAGTCCGTTTTCACTAATAGCAGCGTCGATTAATTGCTATTCAACTGCTAATTGCTTTAAAACATTGTGTACCGTTCGAAACACAAGGTGAACGTGTACAAATAAATTAGCGCAGCATATACATTGCTCTTTGTAAACTACAAATTTATCGGAAGGGCCATAGAAGAAAAGATGGAAGAAAGATCTTAAAAACATACTTATCTTTAGCCAGAACATAAAAACCATCTGCAGTCGCTCGTATAAGGCTTTTACTACAAGACCAACATAAGTTTTGCTGCTCGCTAAATAATAGATTCTCAAAAGCTTTAAGATATAAAAGTAGAACTATTATATAACAATTTAAAATTCACCCCGAGAATTATAGAAAGGCTCGAAACAGATTTTGTCTGTTTCTAAAATTAATTTTACAAGAATAAAAATAGATAAACGACATATAACTAAATCGACTCCGCTATTGCCGCTGATCAAATATGTAAGCAAGTCACGGTATGTTTTATGCGTAAACTCATTCCACACATTTGAACATACCGCCTATAGAAAACTCCAGTTTAAACATCTACTTGAATGGGTTCGCTTTCATCTGTTTCTCTTCTCGACTTATTACTCTTCATCTTTTACTTGTATAAATATATTAAACTATGCTTATTAGTTCAGTTTATTTATTATAATTATAATCAATAAATAATGTATATATTATGCATGTTTATGTATGTATATGTTTGATCCATATATGTATATGTTTAGTATTCTATATATATTCGTCGTCATTATGGGATGAACATTCTGAAAATTCCCATTTCATTTATGTATTACTTCATTTATATATATATATATCATATATATATATATATATATATATATATATCATATATATATATATATACATATATATATATATATATATATATATATATATATATATATCATATATATATATATATTATTCATTTATATATATATATCATATATATATATATTATTCATTTATATACATATATCATATATATATATCATTCATTTATATATATATGTATACATATGTATATGTATATATGTATATATATTATATATATGTATGATTTTTTAGCGCTTCGGTACTTTTTGCTTTCTTGATATTTAGCTGTTATTAGTTTTCAATCATTTAAAACAAATATATATATATATATATATATATATATATGGTCATCTGCTACGAATTATATAAATGTTTCTAAGTAAAGAAATGCGTTTCTATCATTTCTTTAAAGATTAACTAAACATTCATGGTACGTAACAAAAATAATATTAGATTTTTAACTTCCTCATCGTCTTTCTTTCTTTTTTTTTTGTGTAGGCTTGCTAATGTGTGATTTGATATCCCATTGTATACATTTTAGATATATAATTTTTTCTTCTCTTATATAATACTAAATAGCGCTACATTTATAAAAAAAATATGAGATATTTGAAAAAATTTTTTAATGTTTTGGAGGAAATGTACAAATAAAAATATCTTTTCCAGTACTGGTAGGAAATTATTAAAGACAATTAAAGAGAAGAATAATAGAAAAACTATTGCACTAAAATACTTCTTATAATATTTAAATACTTTTAAAAATAAAAAATACTTCTCAGCAGATAACAAAAATAAAATAAAAAAGATTCCTTTTTTTACGGTGACTTATTAACGAACAACAGGCATAAAGATTAGAGAAGACAAAACGAAAACAAAACTTTCTCACCTTCAACTAATTCGGATTTCACTTTCAGTTTTGAAAATTAATTATTGATGGAATTCTTGAGTAGTAAGGGTAAACCAGTTTTGGTTTTTGATTTGGAAACTAAGATTGTGGCTGTTTTACCAGCGCACGTTGTGGCTTTGGTAGGCGATACAATGGAGGCGGCAACAATTGTCGTTGTAGGATGTACTGTTGTTTTTGTTATATTAAATTTACTTTGATTTTCCATTAGAATTACATGTTTTTCCAAAGTTCTAGCCAAGTTTGTTGTTGTTGTGGGATGTCTATCACTAACACTGTAAGTTGCTGCTGATGCTCCTATCGCTGTTGTTGTTGTTGCTGATGTTTTTGGCAAAGTTTGCAGATGAAATCTATCGAAATGTTTGATGGTTTCACCGCAAGTTTCATAAAGAGATTGCAGTTGCGTTTGTATAGAAGTAACATTAGAGAGGGTGCTTTCTGAATCTCCTGGTTGACCTAAAATACTACTAAATTGTAAATTGTATTTTTTTAAAGAAGCCTCTTCAGAAATCTGCAAAACACATCATAATATTAAACGACCCGTCCATAGTGCTTTCATTTTTGATTGCGCTCACCTTCTTATAGTGGCTAAACTCTTTATCTCAAGTACTTTTTGATGGATGTATAACATTTTCCATGTCCTTTTGTACAGCAACTAATCCCGTTATATGTTTTGCAGACAAAACAATCAGTTCACTTAATTTGGCCATCTAAATAAAAGAGATAAGAAGCAATAATCTTTGTTCAACTATCTATTCAGAACGCAAATATATATTTTATCTGCCACCTATTCGCGATAAACATATCAAGGACAGGAATAATCATTTTACTAACTTACATTTTGATTATTGGTATCTTTTAAATTCAGATTAGCTGTTTTCAATTGCAGTCCTTGATTCATTAGCTCCATTTCTAAAGATTCATTACGCGCTTTAAGATTTGCCAATTCCCGATTTAATTCCTCCGTTAAGTCGGTATTATTGCCTGTGCCCCCAGAACTTCCTGCTCCGCTAGATCTCATCAATTCCAATTCACGCTTAAGACGAATATTCTCTTCCTTGTAGGTGTGTAATTGTCGTTTCCATTCGTCAACATTAGCGGTAGATTCCTATATATGAGAAAGAAATATTTACCGAATTTTTCCTAAGAAACAAAGTTTTCATCCTTACCTGCAGAGCACTAGTTAAGCGTAGATTATTATTTTTGAGAGTAGCCAGTTCAATTTCCCATTTTTTGGCATTGGCGCAGCTTGAAAGTGTTTAAAAAAACGACAACTAAGTATGGAAACGTTCCACAAGAATTTTAGTCGTCTTCAAAAGAATTGTTTACCTTTGAGCTAAAGCCAATTTTAAGCGTTCGTTTTCATACTTCAATTGTTGTTCGCTAGTAGGTGCGGAACCACCGCCAGTGTGTATTCCCACTACACTACCGCCACCCCCGCCACCGCTGCCAGCAGTCATAGTGATGCCTGGAGCTGGCGAAGGTGCAGTTACTACATGTTCTGCTTTCGTATCGACAGCCGCGGGCAGAAGTTTATGAGAAGGGCTGTCAGGGTTAGCATTTTGAGCATTTTGAGTATTTGTCATATTGGGTGGTTCTACGGCATGGGGATCAATTGAAGTATTGTCATTCTGTTGCATATTCGCCGTACGAGAACTTATTGGCGACGTATTGGCTGAGGTAGTGGGGGTCACAGCTGTAGACCCTAAAAGCAAATGGCAAATAATAATTTAATCTTTTATAACCATTAAAAAAGAAAATGCGTGAAGAAAATGAGCATACCATTTGCCGACTTTAAGGCATTTTTTGTGGCTTCTTTAACCTCTTGAAATTTTTCCACAAACTGCTTAAAAGAGAAATCATTAAATACAGTTTTAACTACATACAAATATGTTCATATATATATATATACTATATATATATTTATTTATACAAGACCTTGGTTAACTCGGCCTCTGAAGCAAAACCTAACCCATATACGGTATTTGCTCGCACATCACTCCATTGACCAAATTTCTGGGAAGTCTGCGTAAACGTCATATTGGGAGTAATGGTGGAATTGATAACAGCCTTGGTGCCTTCCACGCTAATTATGCGATATAAATTTCTCGACGAATCATAGAAGAAACTCACATTCACAGCCTTCATGCTAGCTGTAATCCAAGTCCGCTTTGTCTTTGGATCAATATGAAAAACATGCGCCTGGCAGGTAAATATCGGCTGCTCTCTAGGGGAAAAGAAAGGCACATTAAACGAATTTCGATCACACATTCATTATACGAAACAAATCGTTCTGTCATCAGTATATTTCATTAGGCTAAGTGCATGCCAATGTCAATATTCCCCATAACATGAAACAACTTGAGAAACCGCTTGCATCCGGCTTTTTCTAATGTGAACCAGACAGATTCAACCATTAGGCTTATTTATTCTTTAATTTCCATAATTGGGAGCATCACGAAAAAATAAGTACCATGGACAACTATTGTATCACTCAAGAAACACTTTTTGAGGAAATTTTTCTTTAACGTTGTAAATAACAACACCGTATTTACGTATATTATGTACAAATTATTATTACAATGGCACTTAATATCCTTTCTGCAAGGGCAGGATGCAATGCAATCTTAATCTCGTCTCTCCCTAATTTCGTTTATAATCCACAAATATTATATTTTTTAATGTATAAATCGAAAGAAAGCACTTTATCATATATCTTTAATTTTATTTAAAATTACCCCATTTTTTATATTATATATTCTACAGTTTATCGGCTTTTTGCTAAGCAAGATTTGTGAAAAATACTATAAGTTCGATTTTTCCAAATTTTTTTACGTTAAATACTGCCAGAACATCGTATTCATCTATCTGGCAAAGATACGATTGCCACAGCAGAGAGGAGCAAGATTCAAAATAAAATGCAGAACATTTTTTAGAATTATAAGAATAATAAAATTAGAGAGAAAACACATTAACGCTTGCTTGCTTTCCGAAGCGTGGAAATGAAAATGCTCAAATTTTTAAGTGGTTTTGTGGGAATTAGCAAATCATATGGTTTTGTGTGTAAATAAAAAAATACAATAATAAAAAACGCAGAAAACGAAAGAAACGCAAGTTTTTTTTAAATATATCTAATTTAAATCTTTTTAATATTACATGATTTAAAATTTTAGTTTGTATTATGTATTATATCGAAAGCATAATGGAACAGCATCAGCAGCGATTTATTTTCGATTTACAAATTATTACAGAGATCACAATTTATTTTCATTTATTTAAAAAAAAAAGAGCGAACGAAAAAGGCGCCAATGGATTGCTGCATGTTTAGAACGCTTTATAATTAATTAATTCAAACATGGAATTCTGCGATGTAAATTATACTTCTACAACTATGGATATCAGAGTTTATGGTTCACAAAACAATGGAAATATTTTGTGGAACTTATATACGCAGAACAAATCTAACCCTGGAAAATGATTGTTGTATGCTTTTACTAATTATTTTAATTAAAAATTAAATATTGCACTGTAATAATAAAAGTTTAAAAATAATTTAAATTACTCTTCTTCATTTTTATTCTTTTCGTAACGTAGCATACTTTAACAGAATCCAATAGGTTGTGTTGCCACCGTTATTGCCATATAACAGAATGCAGAATGCAATACGTTGGTGCTGCCATTTAACAGAATGCAATACGTTGATGCTGCCATTTAACAGAATGTAATACGTTGGTGCTACCATTTAACAGAATGCAATACGTTGGTGCTACCATTTAACAGAATGCAATATGTCGTGGCCATCTGCAACTGTTATTGCCAATTAGACAATTGTAAGTTTATTGAAGCTAACAAGAACAAAAAAAAATGAAAAAACATTTTTTACTGATCTAATCGACTTTCAGTTCTTGTCCAACGTGGCTATTTTAAAGATCAAGCTTTTATTAACTACCTCAAATATCTGTAATATTGGAAGGAACCCGAATATGCTAAATACTTTTGCTTGGTGAAATAAAATGCCAATTGATTTGCCACATCTGGCGAAGCGTAGTAAAAAGTTGACAAGCTCGTTGTTATGCAGATGTTATTGCATTTAATCTATCCAACACGTATTTTAAAACCGGATTATCCCGAAAAGTGTTTATGTGATAAGAACCTATATATGAGGATCAATATATTGACTTAATCCAAATATAATTTCTTTCCTGTTGCCTTACAATCTAAAAGATTGAATCTGGCTACTCTAAGATTTTACAATCCCAAATTCATCAACAGTGCAAAAAAAAGTTTTTGTAAAATATGGCGACCGGGGAAGTCTAAGCGAATATTAATAAAAGTTTTCATGTATTTTATGCCAAAAAAATTAATAAAAACCATTAAAAAAATGTATTAATGCAAAATTCTAAACATTCGTGATAGTTAGGTGACAAAAAATTGTAAGTAGAGTTGTGGAATAGAAGAGAAAAAGTGAAAAGTGCAAAGTATAGTCGGAATATCTCGCCTTACCGTTGGCGTAGACGAAAGCTGCAGCAGCTCAACAGTAACATTTGATTCAATGGCAATAATCATGTCAAACAGGGCTGCCGAATTTAACTATTTCTGTGTAGCTTCCTAACAATTTAGATTTTCAATATTTATGAATGATTGCAATTTAATCAAGCGTAGAATTATATTGATAAAGGATACTTTTTGGAAACCATTAATATCTACTTTCTATTGAACATCGTTCTTCAAAGGAATCCGTGTCAATTTGTCCTTAATGCTAAATCGGGTCATATGTCGTCCATGAATAGCTGGCAACTGTGTTAGTTACCTTAAAATGTATATATATATATATATATTTGTATATGTGCATGTGTGCCATGGTACAATTGTCAACTTTTGCGACAAGTTGGCTAGCGATGAGCCTAATGTTAAATTTCATCTAGTGTTGAGTTAAACAAAATGAAAACATTTAAAAAAAAAATTTAACAGATTTTCTTATTACTCTATATATAAGGCAGTGGAAATTCTTAATGATGACCGTGGTATCGTTGCTAGTGAAAACAAAAAAACTTGATTGTAGGTTGGCGTTGATATTAAAATTCCTTAACTACGCCCATGCTATGTGATCGTTCTCAAGTAGACAATAATATGGTTGTAGGCTGTTGTTTTGATTACTCTTGTATGGTCTTCAAAAACTATTGAGAATTTGGCTTTCATGGTCAGTAATATGTACGTGCACGATGTTTATTTGTAGTTTTCTCAAGTGCATGAGCTTGACATAAAATGTGGAATATGATGTGTGACGTGATGCCAACAATATCGGAGGATAGTATCTCTCAACGCTCCTCACAATTTAGCGGGGAAGATGCCAACTTCGAACAGCTTATGGTTTCCATGCTCGACGAGCGTGACAAGCTAATGGATAGTCTACGAGAGGCTCAAGAACGTCTAAGTGAAACTGAGCAAAAGTTACATGAAATTGAGAAAGAAAGAGACAGTTTGCAACGCCAAATTAATGCAAATTTGCCACAAGTATGTTTTGTAACATAACATCAATGGGATGCCAATTCAATCACTATTACTCTTGCTTTTACCTAGGAATTTGCTACTTTGACCAAAGAGCTTACCCAGGCCCGTGAAACGTTATTAGAGCGAGATGAAGAGATTGGCGAACTTAAAGCTGAGCGCAATAATACCAGAGTAATTATTAAAAAAAAAAGAAAAAAATAATTTAAAAATTTATTTTACAATCTTATAATCTTAGTTGCTCCTAGAGCATTTGGAATGTTTAGTATCACGCCATGAACGTTCCTTACGCATGACTGTGGTAAAACGTCAAGCGGCTGCCCAAAGCGGTGTGTCAAGCGAAGTCGAAGTCTTGAAAGCTTTGAAAAGTCTGTTTGAACATCACAAAGCCCTAGATGAAAAGGTACGCGAACGTCTCCGACTTTCTATAGAGCGGAATAACGTATTAGAGGAAGAACTCAATTCAACCAAAGAGGAGGTGAATAAACGCACATACACGTACAAATTGAATTTTTCTTATTTTTTAAATATGTTTTTTTTTAAACTGCAGCTGCAGCAATATAAATCTGGTGCAACGCAAGCCATCCGAGACGTTCATAGCGAAAATGGAATAAATGAGGTATGTTCCGTAAGATGTTTTTTAAAAAAAATAAGATGGAGACTCATTATGAATGTACACCGTGTGCTGGAGGAGCACTAATTTTATCTTTTGATTTGTTATACCGAGAAACAAGGGAGGATTCAGTGAAGTATGTGCAGTCAGTACGAAATATTTGATTTCGACCAAATTCGTCCATTCGTTAATCCAACTTGACGCTTGGCGTGTGTATACTTAAACAAAAGTTGGAGATGGTTTGTGCTATCCACAAAGAAGCTCACAAAACGGAAATATAAACCACTTCTAGAAGAAAAGATACATTTGACCACAAATGTTTTCAGATTTTAGTGTTAGGGCAATTACTTCCATTCAGCACCTTAACACACTTTGTTTAATATTGCGGATAACTAACTCACTTTCTCATTTTAATGTTTTTCTTACAGCAAAGTTCGGTAGTAATTAATGGTGAAAGCAATGAATCTTCTTCCTCATCGTCCGTAGCCAATGATTATATTGCAAAAACACACGAGCTTCAGACCATAATTGAAAAGCAGGTAATTCAATGCTATTCAAAACAATATGTTGATGATTCAATCTAAATAGTGTCATTTTTTGTTTTTTGCAGACTTCGGAATTGTCACAATGGCAACGTAGGGTCTCGGATTTGAATAGCAAAATTAACGAGCTCGAAGAAAACCTATCTAAAGTTCAGAAGGATTATTGCAAATCTCAGGAACAATGCTCGAAGCTGCAGAGAGACTTACGCGAAAATGTAGCACAAAAGGAAGACCAAGAGGAACGTATAGCCACGCTGGAAAAACGATACTTAAATGCACAACGCGAATCCACCTCCTTGCATGATTTAAATGAGAAATTAGAACAAGAGCTTAGACACAAGGAGGCTCAGTTGAAGGTATTTCATTTCCGAATTGTCTTGTTACAGTATATTTATTAATTAAATATCGGGTTTTTAAAGTTACACGAGGAGAAAATAAGTGCTATTGAAGAGAAATTGGAACTATCTGAACAAAAATTGGCTCAACAGGCTAAGATGCAGCCGGATATGGAGGAACAACTAAAAGCTCGCATGGAAGCTTTAACAAAGGTAGGAAACAAGGTATGGACTGTTCACATCAGGCGTCACAGAGGAAAGCAAGTTCAATTATATTCAATTACGTAATTTTTTTTAATATTCCTGATTTTCGGCTAGAAATTTTATTCTTCTTTATCAACAATAATACAACAACAACAACAACAACAATTAAACTTTGCAAACCAACAACCAACCACTTGGTTATGAATGTTATATTTTTATCAATTTTAAATTTGTTCCTTCCTCTAAAACGCACTGCCAAATATCTAATACTTTACTTAATTTCACCTCATTACCCACCTCTGCACCAACAAATCAAAATTTTACTTTCTTCTCTAATATGCACTCAGCATAACTGTAGACATAGATGCCATCAAATAACATTTAGAAACATCGTAAACCATTTTTAGATTACATTTTGTAGAAATTTTTTTAAAAATGTAACATTTTCATTGATTAATGATCTTCTGTTACGTATTTTGCGCTATTTAGGCACAAGAACGTCACGGTTCAGCTGAAGATCGCATACAAAGGTTGGAGGCGAATTTGGAAGAGAAGAATGCCGAAATAGTGAGACTGAATCAAAGACTTAAAATGAATGAAGAACACAATCTGCGACTATCATCTACCGTCGACAAATTGCTCTCTGAGTCGAACGAACGCTTGCAAGTTCATTTGAAAGAACGTATGCATGCTTTGGATGAAAAGAACGCTCTCACGCAGGAACTAGAGAAAGCCCGTAAAGTCGCTGAAGAACTACACAATGAGAAGAGCGAGATTATGAAAGAGCTGTCGAAAACCCGACTCGAAATTGAGAATTTCAAACGGCAACTATTGCAGCAGGAAATTGCTTACAACATACAGCAAACGGAGGCCTTGACACGTAGCTTATCGCCCAGCAGCGTTGTTGATGGTACGGCCCAGGCCTTTTCGCGCAGTGCTTCTCATGCCAGCTTCGATGCTCACTCACTAAGGCGTAATAAATCTCGTCTGCAAGAGGAGAGTGAGAAGTTTGCCCGGTCTATGGCTGAACAAGAATGGGAAAAATTGCAACAGGCCCATGCTCAACAAGCGGCATATGAAATATCAGCCGCTGTGGCAGCAGCTGAATGTGAAGATGCTGATGCCCTATTCGCTGCTAGCGATATGATGTCACCTACCGGACATACAGATGCTCAGACGTTAGCTATGATGTTGCAAGAACAGTTGGATGCCATAAATAATGAAATTAGGTGAGCAAATATCATTGTTTTACCCTAGTCCTTTACTTTTACCCTTTATGTTTACTTCCATTCCTCTACTTGATTTCCACCTTGCAGATTAATACAGGAGGAAAAGCAATCTACAGAAGCTCGTGCGGAAGAATTAGAATCACGTGTAGGCAGTTTAGAGCATGTGAATTTATTGTCTCGCGGTCGTTCTATGGATCGTCAAAGTCCACCTATGAGTGGTCGTAGTACACCAAATAGTCCAAACCGAGATTTTATGCAAAAGTATCATACGGTAACATTTTTTTATCGTCCCAAATGTCTAGCAGAACCTTAATGTATCAATTTTAGCTTAATTTGCCTGTTCTTTCGAATGACGTATCGCGAGACGACTTGCATGGAATGGCTTCTACAACTGGTGATTCCAGTTCAGGAGGCGCTGCATCACCCCTCACTGCACGTTCGATGCGGTTAGAACGTGTAGCTCAAGCTTTAGCTCATAGTCAAGAAGAGCTGCGTAGACGCTCAATGGGTCTTTCACCCAATCAACAAATGCCCAATAATGCTGGACACATGACTATACCACATACGGGCTACGGTCTGTCCCCATTAAGTTCACGTTATGGTAGTCAAGAGTCCTTAACGCGTCATTTTAATACCATGGGTTCTATGTCTATGCTGCAAACACCTACAAACGCGGTGGGACGTGACGTTGTTTCGGTTGTTCAAAAGAAGAAAGGAATTAAATCCAGTTTAGGTAGATTTTTCAGCAAAAAAGAGAAAGTTAAAGGGGTAAAGGATACACTGCCTGATGGTTCTCCAAGCATGATGTCCATTGGTAACCTTTCAATTGGATTGAGTGAAACAGAGTCCACGTATGAAGGAGCTGGTGTGGTGCCGCGGTCCAAAGCATTGTTTATGGACTATGGCAGGCAGAAAAAGTAAGCATTTATATTAATGTGATTATTGTTTTACACGGCAAAAATGGAATTGTAGAGATCACGATTATCGCAATGATTTATTGGGCGAAGCCATGAAAGCAGGAACACCGTTCGCGTTATGGAACGGCCCCACAATAGTAGCTTGGCTAGAATTATGGGTAGGCATGCCGGCCTGGTATGTTGCCGCTTGTAGAGCTAATGTTAAAAGTGGTGCCATCATGAGTGCCCTTAGCGATACCGAAATACAACGGGAAATCGGTTTGTCTTTGAAAGTAAAACAACAATACATTTAAATAAAAATATTGAATTCAATCTCCGCTTTAGGCATTAGTAATCCTTTGCACAGATTGAAATTACGTCTTGCCATACAGGAAATGGTTTCACTAACATCACCCTCGGCACCCCAAACCTCACGTACAACATTAGCATTTGGTTAGTGATGATCTTGCGTGATCTTATGAACTGGCACTTTCTTATATTTCCTATTAATTTTATTTTCTTGTTTGGATAGGTGATATGAACCATGAGTGGATTGGCAATTATTGGCTCTCTACTTTAGGTTTAGCACAATATCGCACAACTTTCATGGAATGCTTAGTGGATGCTCGTATGCTTGATCATCTCACTAAGAAGGATTTGAGAGGCCAATTGAAAATGGTGGATAGTTTTCATCGGACCAGTCTTCAGTATGGCATCTCTTGCCTAAAACGTCTCAACTACGATCGCAATGAGCTGGAACGACGACGAAAAATGTCTGAACATACCATGAGCGATGTTTTAGTGTGGAGCAATGAAAAAGTAATCCACTGGGCTATTGCCATTGGTGTGAAGGTAATTGTTAATACGTTATATGAGTTTACTTTTTGTTACTTATTAACATTATCTTTATTGTGTTTAAGGAATACGCTAATAATTTGTTGGAGTCTGGAGTACATGGCGCATTAATAGCCCTAGATGAAAGTTTTGATCACAATGCGATGGCTTTGGCTTTACAAATACCCACGCAAAATATACAGGCAAGCAAATAATAAACAATTTATTTAGTGTATTATTTTTACGGGTATATAATTGTTATTCCATCCGTCTGCAACAAACCCGCTCAATAAGAGAGTAAATCAAAAAGTGAAACAAAATTAGAAAAATAAATTAAAATGTATTATTAACCGGATATGACGATTGTCTCTCTGCCTGTAGGAAATAAGTAGAGAAGGGATCGTATAGTCTATTCTCATTACAAAAATAAAAACAATAGTTGGAAATTAACAGATATATACTTAATTGATATTAACCAAATATGACGATTGTCTCTCTGCCTACAGTAAATAAATTGAGAGGGCTTCATATAGTCTATTGCCATTACAAAAATAAAAACAGAAGTTTGAAATTGGCAAATATATACTTAATTGAACTTATGCGGATCATTATTTAAAAAACTGATAGCAAACAGAAAAAAGTATTCAAAGTCAGTTTATCGACGTACTCACAATGGGCATCAGTAATCGCATGCTGAGCGCTACGAATTCGCTTGAAAGCGAATATAGTTTTCCTCCACGATTTGTTTATATGCATAAATTCGTTTTGTTTTCTTTTTTTAAGGCTCGCCAAATATTGGAAACGGAATTTATAAATCTTTTAAAAATGGGCACAGATCGACGACCTGAAAATGAACAGCTAAATAAATCCTGATCCAATTTTTCCCCATCTCCCCCTAACTCTTTAGTCGACGAGTAGTAGTATCGTTTAGAAAACCTTAAGGTTTTCTTAAAGTAAAAACACAAAACAAGAAAAAAGCACACATATAATGTGGTGACATTGAAAATGCTCGGGGGAGACGTTTTCGATAAACAACACTATAACTCCATGATAAAATTACATTAAGAAGCCTTGAAGTCTACGTGTTCATGTTAAAACCAAAATCTATTTATAAGACGAAGGGAAAAGATATCCGGTGACGTAAATACTTAACAACAGCAACAATAACAAAAAAAAAAAAAAGAAGAAAACAATTAAGTATTTTAGTAAGAGAATCCTTAACGTATTTATATAGACATATTTACACTCATACACACATGTAATCTTAATCCTATAGCTCTTCATTACACATTTAATATTTAGAATCAAAAGAAATTAATGTACGGTTGGAACTGTTGCTTAAAAGCAGGAAAAAGAAAGAAATCGCCTATTTTACAAAACGTACACCTTCACATATATGGTTTTAAACAGAAGTTTTTGAATATAATTACAAATTAATAAATCTTGGAAGATAAAATTCATCAAAACATAATTGCAATGACATAGCGAATGGTAATATTTATACATTGAAGTATTGATAAAATCAAGAAAAAGAAAACAAGCAAATATCCCATCCTCCAACGCATTCAATCCAATTGTAAGATGTAAAAAACATTCATTTAGTATTATTGTATAAACAATCTGATAAACACAACGCAAACACTAAAAGCAAAGAAACAAGAAAAAAGAAAAATAAAACCATTCAACTAATTTGAAATGAAAGCTTTAATAGAAAAGGCATCTATCTATCTTTCTTTAATATACAAACATAGATCTCGACCTATATAAAAACCATAAGCAACAATAACTAACTATACCTTTTATGAGCGTGCACAGGTGTCCCGGTTAATAATGTGAGTTTCATGAGCAAAAAAAAGACAATTTCAAGGGAAACGTGAAAATGTTTTCTTCTTTTTTCTTCATTTTCAAAATAACTATTCATATATTTAATTCATATATTTAATATTAGCTATATACGTATCGACCCTGTCGACCCTTTTGCAATTGTCTTCTTTGGAACAAAAATTATATGTGATCCAAACATGTAATAATTTGAAGAGGCCGAAAGCTAATAACTGAAGGGGAGAATTTAACTCTTCCATATTTATTTTGTTCGTTATATAATTACAAATCGTTTGTTTGTGATTGATAGACAGTGTAAAGTGTCCCTTTGTTTTCGAAGCTAATAAAAACTTTTTAATATTTTGATTTATACCTGATTTTTTTTGCGTAAAATCACAATTTTCTTAAACAAGATCTAGTTTAGTAGCATTCTGTTCGTAATGATAGTGTTTTGAAGATCAACATTTTTAAGTGTAAAAAAAAACTGTGATGGCATCATATTACTTGTTAGTACATTATGTATGTATTGAAAATTAAATTCGCATTATTAACTAAAACACCTGGTAGATAAGAAGAATGTTTAAGAATTTTTCTGCTAACAATGAACAAAATACTATTAAGCAAAATGTGCAAATTTATTGGAAATTTAAGAACAAACAATAATAATATTAAATTTTTACATACGTTAATTTATACTAAAAACCACAAATTCAATAATAACAGAATATTTTCGAATTGTTTCCGACTTTTTCTTTTCGATTTTTGTTAATTAAAAAAAAAGTTAATAAATAAAGTAATTAGCAGACATATATTAACTAGGAAAAAGTTGTTAAATCGTTTTTAATTTTATTTATTTTGTTTTGTGTGATTTAATCATTATATGTTTAATTAATGTGTAGTTTTAAATTTTATTATTATTATTATTGCTATTATTTATTGTTTAATTTTTAACAGTTCTCAATAATCTTTTCAAATATAAATACATATATATATATGTGTATACATGTATACATGTGTATATATTTGTAGTATATATGTATACATATATATTTTGTAATATGTAATATATATATATATATATAAAGTTTGTAATACATAATATATATACATGGATATACATATATATTTTGTAATATATATATATATATATATATTTACATTTTTGCACTAAAACATTATTATCTTTATCTGTTCTAAACACTTGCAAGACGTCTGTTTGTTTCCCATTGTGAAAAAGATGAAAACGCACTTTAATAACCTGCCCCCCAGTTTACTCTTAGAACTAATTTCCTTAATTAATTAAATTATAAAAAACATATTTATTAGTAAAAGCAAAAAAAAATAGAGAAAAATTTTTATTTATTAATATAAAAGTAAAAATTACTTAATCTTTACGAATACATTTAGCGGATATAACCTAGCACTTACATCCATAAACATTTAGCTTTATATACCTTAATCATGTAGCATTCAGTGGTATGTAAATATATGACATAAAATACTTATATCATCAAAATAACTATACATGTACTCTAACTACTATTAAAAAAAAAAAAAGATATAAATTAAAGGCATACGTATATATACAAATACATAATTACAATGCAGTACATTGCACGCACGAACATGCGTATAAAGTGTGTGAAGCTAAACTAACCTTAATTCGCTAGGTTTGTTTATTATTGTATTATATAATATAATATAATGAAATAATGAATAATAATAATTTACTTTGAGAGAAGCAAGAAAAAATAATATTATTATAAAAAAAGTTAATGCAATAAAAGATATATTATTAAAAGAAATTATATATATATATATATATATATATATATAGCCGTTGTTATTTTCACTATAGTGAGTATCCAGGCAAGACTACTACTTAATCAGATAGATATGCCTGCCTGCTATTGCAATTAGAAATTCAATTCGACAAGGACGAATGGACGGATCATGATGTACATATTCGCAACTGGTTAATCGCGTTCTTCTTGATCCATAATGAAGCGGGTAGGATCTTTTTGGTTAATTAAGTCTTAATTGATTTAAAAAAAAACTGTTTAACTGTTTAAGTTACGAAGTTATTAAGAAATTTTTTCAATCCGTTTACTCAATAGTTTGTAAAAAATTTGTTTTCATAGATTGACATGTCCTTGATAGCTCCCAACGTAACTCAACTCTTTTTTTTCACAAACTCATCCGCTCTCCTATACTAACATATTTATATTTCCTAAATCTGAACGGACGATGTCTTGCCCAATTATATGTATTTATCATCTTCAGGAATATTGCCGCGTGATACTGTTAAGTGGTGGAACTCGCCACCACTCAATATTAAAATGATTGCTAATTCCAGGAGGCTACGGTATCCATATCTGATAAAATTTTGTTCACAACTTGATGGCCTTACTGGCACATCAATTTAAATTTTAATTAACATTATTGTTACATAATTTCATTGTCATTTATATATAATAATTATTGGTACTAAAAGCTAATTAAACTAAGAACATTTTCGCCCTGACTGTCTAATGTGATGCGGGAATATGAGCTTGGGACGTATAAAAGACAGGAAAATGATCAGTTCTGACGAATTAAGTTTTGGCACATGGATGCAACCCCCAGAAGCACTTAAGATAGACCCACGTTTTATTATACCGATGGATTAAAAATCGCTTTTTTATCGATCTAAACTTATCTGTCCGTCTGCCTCTTAACCTTCTGTTCAATCTATAAATTGCAATTTTTTAAATATTTTGATTAATTCGCCCCAAAATCGAACACTGCTGAATATGGTTCGGATCGGACCATTTTTTCGATCACTCTCCACATACAGCTTTATTTTGAAGGTTCTTTATATTAATAACTGTATTGAACACAGTGCTGTAAGGTTGACTAACCATCCAGAAAGAAGAAGCTGATAGTCTTGTTTGCTAGTACGCATCCTAGTTTTTTAATACTGGAATTTTTTGCGTTGGCCTTACTAAATTATAATATTAATTAATAACAGTAAATTTCTTCGCTTTAATCGCCTTTAAGAGAGTGCATACATTTGAAAATTGAAGAGAATACTTGATTTGTGATTTGCGGAAATGAAATAATGGAATGGAACAAAGACCAAAATTACAATCCAAGTAAAGACTGCACTTGTTTGTTTACATGGCGACTCTGAATTTGGAAGCATCTGAGAGTAATTAAATGAGCGCGCTTGATTGTTGCCTATGCCATAAACATTTCGCTAGCAACATTCACGCAACAAAAATGTTATGTGGTATGAAATAAAAACCAGCGCAATGAGAGGCACTGAGAGGAAAAAAAATGAAGTAAACGAAATTTTGTGCGGTTATCAATGCTTTTATTAATTGTGATAATTTCATTTATAATTTTGTAAATTAATTTATATGTTGGTTTTTATTTTTTATTTATTTAATATTTCTAAATCAAAAGTTTTGGTTTTCCTTCTACAAATCAAAAAAAAAAAAATTAAATGAAAATTATATTTTAATTGATTCAGTTATTACTTCTCTTTTGTAAACAGCATTGTTAGAGCATTCTGATTCGACTTCCCTGACAATAAAAATTGCAGTTTGTTGCAATCCATAAAAAGGCATAAAAGTACATAAAACGCTGAAACTGCGCGGTATGAAAGAGAGCGACAAAAAATGAAAATGAGAACAATTATTGATTTGTGTACGACGTGTTTGTGTAAGCCTACGCACTTGAACATGTGTGCACGAAAGTAGAATGTATGAAGTCGACCCAACCAAAGTTAAAAATTAATTGATGAAATTTGGCAAATTGGAATTGATTGTAAACTGAAGATTATATAAGTATTATTGTATAAATTTTTTATATTTATTTATATGTAAAAAAAAACTTATCAAGTCTTATCAACATTTTGGGAGCGACATGACGTAGATTTTGGTTTTATTTAAGTGCTTATTAGATCGTTTGCTTCTTCTTGCTGCTTTTATTTCAATAACCAACGAAATGGAATGGAATTTGGACACTTGTTGCGTCAAAAGTTTTGCCTTTTCTGAAAATATGGAATTTCGAGTTTTGCCTCTTCTGAGAATAAGCGTCAAAAATTTTGCCTTTCTGAGAATATGGTGGGCTTCTGTGCGGTTTTTCTCTTTTTCTTAAAGCATAAATGCAGAACAAAACTAAGCAAAGCCATGCGCAAGCTCATGCAACTTTATATATTTATACTAAATGCAAATACACCCACACGCAGGTTGATTCAATACATTCTACTTTCGTACGTATTGTGCGTGTGCGTAGTCTTGCACAAACACGTTGCGCAAAAACCAATAAATGCATCAATAAATACATCAGATGCCTTAAAATGCACTTTCTTATAATTCTGCTACGGAAATGTTGACAGCGAAATGTTTCTTCCTTCTTTTGCGTTCGAATGTATGTAATATATTTGCCAGCTGTTTTTTTGTGTATAAGATTTCCATTTCAATTTGTTTACTTTTGAAATGTTTCTCTTTCACGTTGCTTGATTAGCATTAAGGGATCTTCCATTACTTTACGTTGTTTGTACGATCTTACGACGTCGTGTTTGACGTGGTTCAGTAGCTGCTTTAATCCAACCATGTTCTGCTGCTGTTGCAGTTTTTCTTCAGCTAGCAACGTCTCAAATGATTTGTCTACCGCTCGGCCCAAAAGATATTCCTCTCTATTAATTAACTCATTATTATCTAAAAAACAGAAAAGCCTTCAGAAACTTCAGAAAACACCAAAATCAGTTACCCAAATAAATTTACTTTTGTACATCCACTCCAACTTTTTATCTGAATCGTTAACCGTGGATAGCAAGCCATTTTCTCGACTTAAACGGGTTAATTCTTCTCGATTTCTCTCTTTTTGGATCTCCTTACGCAAATCATCGACTTTCTTCTCCTCCTCACATTTTGCTTGCTCAGCCTTCCATACCTTTTCCTGGTTCTTCAGTGTGTGTGGATGCCACGATTTCTTTTGATTCTGAGCAATAAAGAATAGAATGAAAAGTGCAAAATTAGAGAAAAGATGCAATTAACTTGCCAAGTCGCCGCCACCCATTGAATTTGAATTGCATTTTTTTCCTAGAGAAAAGATTGAAGAATGTCAAAGCGTATAAGTAGTACATTCAATTACTGCGTAGTTCGATTTCACCCGTTAATAACAATATAACGGCAAAGTTTACGCAATTTTTTATTTATACGTCTTTATGATGAAAATATAATCGCATAAAACGAGACCTGTACCGCTGTAGTAAATTCCTGTATACGCTGTAGTAAATTCTTAAAAACAGAGTGGTGCAAGGTTGCAAAATTACGTAACTTTATGAAATAGTCAAACAAAAGGGCACAATTTTATAGCAAAATTTCGAAAGTATACTTATAGCATATTATAGAACAAACGTTATAGCTGTATTATAGAGCAAACGTTACATCTAAATTTTAAGTGCCAAGTTAAGATGATAAAACAAACATCCACGATTGGATACGAAATCATCTATGGTATGAATAGAAATCGATTGAATTACATATTGTGTCTAGAATTACTTAAATATTTTGGAATGCTCATGTGTCCGAGACTCTGGTTATCTTCTCAAAGGATAAAAATTTTTAGTCATGGAATCAGATAAATTGAAAAAAGTCTATCAATCTAAGAAATCCTTGTCTACTTTTTACTTTTTTCCCAGAGTATGTATATTTCTCTATTAGAAGTCGAAATACATTTTCTATTCTCTCTATTATGATCTGAGTGAAAAGAATTTATTGCAAACAACAGTTAGTGTTGTGCAATTAGTTGTTTGTGCAACTGACGTATGAAATATAAACATTCTGTCTGAGAGTTTCTAAAAATTGCGGGCACTTTTTCTCAATTTTGTAAAAATCAAAAAATCGCATATAAACATTCTGTCTGAGAGTTTCTAAAAATTGCGGGCACTTTTTCTCAATTTTGTAAAAATCAAAAAGTCGCATATAAACATTCTCTCTGACAATTTCTAAAAATTGCGAGCACTTTTTCGGTGTACAAATCAAAACTAAAAATTGCGGGCACTTTTTCTTTGTACAAATCAAAAAATCGCATATAGACATATGAAGGCTTTAAGCAATTCGCACTGCATTTCTATTCATACACACACTAACGCGCACATTGTTATTACTAGATTGCATAAAATACGATTTATTTGTTTTCATTTTCATTGTTTTCATTATTTAAGCATTGTTTAAGCATTTGCAAAGTATTGAGATATTTGGAACAGGAAATTTGTGTGCGTTTGGCCCCACACCATTTCTCCCCGTCATTACTAATTTCAAAAATCACTTCAATCGATTGAGAATTTTGCCTAAAATCAACAAAATTCTGAAAAGTACAAATAATTGTTCTTCAACGACTTGATGTTACTTCATTACATATACATGTTATGATGTTTTGAAACGGTGCGCGGTGTGGCGATGTTGCAAAATGTGTGTGTCCTACTATTTGTACACCTGGGTCTCTTGCAGCGCGATATGTACATATGTAGTATGAAAAGATTGTTTGGTCTATAGTGATCCCTTATACTCTGCTCACAAGTTCCGAAAGGATTGTAACTCGAAAGCATTTTCTTAGACTATTTTATATCGTAAGATAGAAATTTTACATGGGAAAATTGAAAGGAGAGTGTAATCAGTTTTTCTTCAAGTTTTTTATTGTTGCAATTCGCGCAACGGAGTCTCAGGTGCATTTAAATTCGTCTTTGCTGTCTGTCTTTTTTTTTTATATTTATTAATTAATTAATTGAAAAATCAAAAGATTCGGTTCAAATTGAATAAAACTTCTTTGTTTTTTTTTTTATTATTTTTTTTATAGAAAATACATTCGAAAGGTGTAGGTACGTTTGTGTGCATATGAGTTCAGAGTTTTTGAGCTGTTTATTGCACATGCGCTTAACTTACGTATATATATATGTAAAATAATGTTTATACTCCGTATTTCGAAGCAGTGGAGAAGTATGTTAGTTTTTATTTTTCTTTGAAAGTATTAATTTCCTAATCCGTTAAGTTTGCTTAATAATTAATGAAAAAATTTATAAAAAAAAAACAAAAAAATATTGAATGAAAAGTATTATCATAAGTTATATGTCAGAGTCAAAGAATTGTGTGGCTTCAGTTTCTCATGGATAATTGTTAAAGAAACAACATTGAAGACAAGAAAAAAGGAGGGTGGCTGGTTGGATTGCAGTGGTGGCGTGTTGAGTGATTTTATTATGACTAACATTTTACAAATTATTGTTGTTAGTGCGATTATTTTCACACACTTGGATTTATTGTACATACATACACCTAACACCCTACTATGTGAAATAGGAACAAAGGGGTGGAATTTACATTCATATGTAGGTATATATATAGTATTTTTTGTATTTTTTGCGCTTACTTTCAACACATTCATTAGCAGTCATTCTCGACCACTTACCGCGGCATAAGCTAACACTATTTGACTAAACATTTATAAACGTTATAGCATAAATGCCAGCTTCTTTTTCTCTCGCCATGGAAATCCTAAAATAAACGTAAATTCGTAATTTATCAGATCCATGCAACTTTTAGAATCGCCGGTTTGCTGAAATCGGTTTAAATTAGCGATGGAGAAGCGTGCATATGCGCAGAAATACATGTGCATCTAGACGCATTTATTCGTTTACATATACCAAGAGATGATGTTAAGTTAATGTTTGCTTATTGTACGGTACTTAGTGTTTGCGTTGCGCCGTACAATACATCATCACACATTGTATCTGTCAAAAATTATTGAGCTGAGAGTAGCTCTGACTGCTTAACTATAAAGATATAGTTTTGCATTTTAGTTCATTTCAATTCGCCGAATTACATTTTAGTCTAATAATATCATCATCCAAGTGAAGATTGTAGAAAATGTAATAACGGAAAAAAAACTTCATTTGTCGCCGTTAAAAGTAGACAGAGTTCTATCGGTGTATGTGCGTGTAATAACATTACGTTATTCTCGTTATATTGGATGTATTGAAATGAAAATTTAAATTATATAATAAAAATAGAATAAAACGAAAAAAAGAAATAAACTCAATTCAATATAAAAAAAAAAAAAAAAAAAATTAAAAATTACCCTCCTCCGTAGAACGACGTGTGATATACAAAAGAGACCAGACAAACGACTTACAGTCAATGATTACTGAAAGAAAAAAAAGAAAAAAGTCATTGTTAATACAGGCACACACACACAAACACGCACATTTTTTTTTTTTTTTTTTTGTTGCTTGCTACATAATTATCTACCTACATATATATATATATATTTATATATATATGTAACACATCATTGTATATATCAACAATGAAAAGCTGAAAAGAAAAGATTGTCTTGCTGAGTAAATGTTGTAACTGTGAAGTACGAGTGAAAACATGTATGAAAATGAAAGGAAAGCTCCCTAAAAATAAATCTCTTATATATGATGAATCGGATGCTAATGTATGCGTGCAATTTATTAAATGTGTGTGTATATCATCATCATATGAAGATGGAAAATGGGAAACGCACTCTAAATCTATCTTAAGATATATGTATATGCGACAGCCTCCGAAGAAAAGACATCATCATCCACTTTATTTCGCGACATCCTTAAGAAAGAGGAAGTAAAAAACAAAAAAAAAAGATAAACGGAATTGAATTCGCAGTTTAATATTTCACATAATATCAAGCAAAACAAAAAAAAAACAAAAAACATTCAAAACTTTAATAATAATAATAACAATGACTACATAATTAGCAGAATCTTTTCCATCTTTTCCAACCAAATTCATTGCAGTTGCTAGTCTATCCCGTGCTGGCATAAATGCTGTTGTGGTTGCTGCTGAGATATTCATACCGCAATAGATTGCTCGATTTGTTTGAGAAGAAATATGAAAAATCGATGCCAGACTCTGTCAACTTCAATACATAACACAAACATTGAATGTGGTGCTGCTCGTTACACTTTCTGTGAATAGATGTGTTCAACAACATTATTAACAACGACAATGACAACTATTGAAAACTTTTTTATATTTTGGTAAAAAAAAAACAACAAAAAAAAAGAGCAAAAGTAACAAAAAAAAAAGAACGCGAAGAAACTAATCATGGAGCATACGGATGCTGAGGAATGAAGGAAATGCTTTTCTGATTTCTAAATCAACATTTCGAATGTAGGAAAGCAAGTATATAGATTGAATGAGCTAAACACGAAAGTGACGGGTCGTCAGTTGTTGTCTTTACTTTTAACAAAGGCGAACATGTCTTCCGTCTCCATCCTATATAATGGCAAACATATCCGGAACGGATAGAAAAACAGAAACAACAACAACAACAACAACAACAACAACAATAACAACAATAACACCAACATCAGCAATATTATTGGCAACATCAACATCTTCAACATCATCGTCGTCAACATCATCGACTCAACCTTGTAACTCTTTGGCATTCGATGTTGAAAAGCAAAATTCAAATTCATTGCCATCCCCAGCAACGGAAGTAACAACTGCTGCTGCCATTGCCGCTGCCACTATTCATCATTTTATAGCTGTTGATTCAATTAAGAATTCCCAACGAAAACCACAAATGTACGTACACGTGCAACATTGTCGATTAGATAAATTTGTTTTTTTTTTTTTTTTTTTCATACATACAGATCCTCGTGTGTATCTGCATATATACGAGTTGTCATATGTATATCCTTTTTCATATGTATTTTATATTTGTGTATCTGTGTATTCATAGGGAAATCGAGGAGGAGGAATTGTTGGATGCGGTAACATTTCCGGTTGACGAAATACCCGAACCCATTAAAGTATTGGACGACATTATCTCAGCATTCGAGGATACTTCATCGAGACCACAATTGCAAAGCAGCGGAGAGAATCAATCGGAAGATGATGGTTATATGAGCTTAAGCCGTAAAAAGTAAGTTTTTCGACAATTCAACTCATTTTTCAATCGCAATCGTAAACTCAAACTTTTGCAAAAAAAAAAAAAAAAAAAAAAAAAATTGTACGCAACTAAACCGTATAGCAAACGGAATTCTGAAGAAATGTCACAGGCAAGCTCGAATTGTATCCCATTGGTGACGCGCAATGAGAGTTTTGAAGCCGACGCTAACGAATTAAATGGCAATTGTAAGAAACTTGATCGGAGTACAATCACAACAATAAATGTTCACTTGGATCCAAGCGATTTAGTGCAAACAACATTGGTAAAGAAGCAAACAAATGATAATTAAATTTTATAAACAATTTTACTTTTCAATTTTTAAAAGCCTAAAGCCCGCACGATGATGGCCACAAGCAGCAATAGCAATAACTCGAATTATTCAAGTCTTCCCTGTTGCGGACAGCGGACGACGGCAATGGTGTCAGTGGGCGAAACTAAAACACGCGTTGGCAGTTGCAATGGTGAGAGGAATGCTCTTGGCATTGATATCAGTGCTGTGCATAAGGCTGTACTCAGAGGTAGTGTAGCTAAGCTGCCAGGTAAACTACATAAATGGAAATAAATGTATTTACGTATACGTACTTACGTGCATACTCTCATTTACATAATTACATATATGTATATGTGTAGAGCCAATGCTAAACGAGCATCCGATTACTATTTATCCTGGACGATGCTCTCCGGCTAAAGACAATGGCAGCGGAGGACCTGGCAATCGTCCTAAGAGACTTTTAGCTTCGGTGGAGAAACATAAAGAAGTCTGCCACATTTTAAATCCTAATTCAACATCGATTTCCTCGTCTTCTTCGTCGAGTTCCCCCGCAACCAGTGATCCAACGTCAGATAATCGAAAAACTCAATCAACTTCATCCCAAAACACTTTGGATAAATCTTTTCACAATAGCAGCGATGAGGAAGAACTTTCGGAAGATTCTGTCGATGGTATAACGGTGTCATCTGAGTCCACGCAATTGACCCCAAGCGGCATAGCATGGGAGATACATTTTAAAAATTTCAAAAAGAAGGCAAAGCAACTTAAACAAGAACCATACGTTGTAGGTTAAACATGAGTATTTGGTAGCTTGTAAAGTCTTTTTACGTATTTTCACTTTTACAGAAGCCAACAGTTAAGGGTAAACAGGTTCTCTCAAGGCTTGAAAAGAGTACAAGAAAAACATGCAACGATTCTCATATAACCATGCAAATGTCGCAATCAACTGAGGAGGAATTTCGCAACTTTGAAGAAAATGCAGAAATTCTTAATTCGTGTGTGTACAGACATTCCAGCATGTTAGGGAAAGGAACGTTTATTATAAGACGCGGGTCCGCGAAGAAACTGCCCAAAGCCATGGATATTTTCTCTGATTATGCTGTTGAAAAACCTGGTTTGAGCGAAAGCGAACCGGACGCCGATTCCGAGTCAGAACATGCACTATATTCACCCCATGTAGCAAATTTGGAAACTACGAAAGACCTAGACATTAAAGAACCAACTGATCGTCACAGTTTAGGTGGGGTGAAACCAATGATTTCGCCACGTGATCGACTATCACTTAACATCGAACCGCAACACCATCAAAATTCCTTAAAAACAGATTACTCACCAGTGCAATATCCCAATAAGGAAACAACTGGAGGTTGCTTTTAATTCCCACAAAATAATATGTTGGAATATTTTTCAATTGGATTTTTTTCAATTGCAGAACTAACGAAAGCTGTCAAAAAGTGTAGCATAAAGTCTTTGGAAGATTTATTGAGCACGGAACTCCTAAATGATATGAAAATTAGTCCAACTCATGAAGAGTCATCTGTAGGTTTTGATTTGCAGCCGAAACTTACTCAAGCAGAAGCCTCAAGTCTTTATGTGTATAAGAGTGCGGCTGGCAGTAATCCTGTTGGAAATGATTATAACGGTATAGATGGACGGCTAAATATGACGCTACTATCATTGTAATCATGATTTTTCTTTCTTAATAACGCAGAATTGCGTTCTTCAAACACGACCACTCCTCGTACCGATTTAGCTCCTACACTGGAAGAAGATGAAGAGCAATTAAGTGATATGAGTTATACTTGCGGTCCTTTGAAACAAATCGAAAGCAATATAAGCGCTTTATTGCGTGGAGAGATGGCAGTAATTCGTATGGCTGATATTATTAATCAACCTCCATCAAAACGTCCTTTAGAATTTCGTCCTGGGGTACACAAGTCTGAAAGTGCAAAGGAGATGTTGCTCTCTCAGAATGCATTTGGTCCATTGCCACCTTCACCACCCTCTTCCAATCCGGATATCTTCGTAAGTTCGCTTCTAGGGAATATTTTGTTGTTTGTTTGTTGTTTCTAGACAGTGTTTTTTATTAGGATTACGATGATTTACCTTTACCTCCTTCACCTGGAGACGATTCCTCAGAAAATGATGACATCAAATCACCAATGACGCCTTATATAAAGACTACAGCAGCAGAGGTGCACACACGATCAATGTCGCGCGAAGAACTGCGTCATCCAAGCACAAAAGAACGAGAAAAAGTTAAACCTGTGCATCGTCATATGTCCGACGAATTACCATTACCGCCACCACCTACTACATTCGAAAACCTGCCACCAGCGGTGCCTCCGCATCGTAGCGCACATTCTACCAATACCATGAAATCTTGGTCTATTGATTCCAATTATAGAAGAAAATCGCCTCGCGTGATGGGTTATGGCAGTGGTGTAACCACTCCGACAAGTTCTCATGGTCCCACATATGAAGGAAGTGGTGGTGGCGGCTACGGTACTCGTCGCTATGTCTCTTATGGAACCAAAAGAAGTTTAAAGCAATCGCCGCGAGAAGAGCATCGTTTGCAAACGTCGTGTAGTCTACCCGAAACTCCCATATTCGCCAGAGGCTGTGACATACCGCGGACGCCGTACAGGCGAACGCCAAACGAAATGACTCCCATCGGTTCTCGTACAGCTCCGAGATCAAACACTTCAAATAACATCAATATGGGCAACTCCATATTGGGAATATCAGGGGGCAATACGTATGGTGGCGCAATGTGCCGTCAACGTTCTATAAATCATGCTTTGGCCTCAAACGAAATGCTACGCCTTTCGGGAGCACCGCAAAGAGGATGGTATCCAAAACAGCGTTCTATGCGTCCAGCTTCTACAGAAAACATCGATCGAATTAACACAGTACGTGTATGGGATGGTGCAGCTGCCATGTGTGGCACGGGACCTTCGCGGAAACCGCTAACATTACCCCCTAACTTAACACCATCCTTCTTAAATCAATCTCCGCGAGAAGCATTACGCCGTGTTACCAGTTTACTGATAACCAAGAAAAGTAAGTAGCGAATAACAAAAACCGCATTTTTCCAAAGCTCAACAAGTTTTCAAAATTTTAGAATCCTCTAAAGAAAAACGTAATAAGTCCGCTTATAGTGCAGATCACGCATTAGATGTAACAACTTCGCATTATCAGGATATAGATAAAGGTATGTATAGCGAATAAATTGCGAGAACTATTAATAATCACGTGCTGGATTTTTAGTAAACACACCAAAGCCAAAGGCAGACTCCAAGCGATCCCAAAACTCTAGCAATGAGAAACCGAAGAAAAAAGGCATTTTCAAGACTTTATGGAAACGTACGAAACATTTTTCGTTGGATCAGTAATAGAATATAGTACTTTCTATAGACTTGAAATTTATTCAATAGAACGCGTCCTCCTTCAATTATAACTAAACGCGATGCGTGATTTCATATGGTATAAGGATTTCAACAGCACTTATAAAATACTATAAAAACTACATACATGTTATTATACACAAATTTCTTGCACAAAGGAAGAAATCTTTAAGACTGAATTTTTTAGCGAAATTTCTTTTCAGCTATACAGTTACACACAACAACAACAAACAACAAGAAAACCTTATTGAAAAATCCTATAGACAACAAAACAATCTAAATTTATTCGTACTCTGAAGAAACTGAAAACGAGACATTTTATTGACTTAGAAAAGAAAAAAAAAACAAGAAAAATTTTTTTTTTGTAACAAATATCTTAAACGTCCTCCCATTTCAAATGGCTAAGTAACCTTTCATTTCATTACGACATTCTATACAACAAGGACTTATTTTAGGTCTATTAACCGGTCAAAACAACTTGTTATTTACATATGATTATGCCTTTACTATATTTATTATATGTCCTAAGCTAAAAATTTACGTTTTTTAATGATGAAGAAAACTTTGATATCGATACACACAAAAAAAACTCTCGTATTGACATGAAGATCAATCGTTTCCATAGTGCACTTTTTATAATAAATAATAATAAAAACAAAAGAAACTGTATTTAGCGTAGCTCGAATCTTTGCTCATCATCACACTTATAAAGACGACGATGAAAAGTAATCGTAAAAACTTTTTTTTAAAAAGTCTCGGTCATCCCAAGATTTAGTTCACACGATTCTTCGATTAGAGGTCATAGCAACACGACCCAGTTGCAAGCGCAGCAATCAATTTTCAAAATTTAAAAAACTTTCGTCTATTATCGAAGTTAGTGTGTACGGCATGCAGAATATTTATCTGTAAGAAGTTATCCTTAAGAAAAAGTTCTTATTTCAGTTTAAACTAAAACAAACACTACAGTGTGGCACGGATCACGATTAATTACCCTACACCATCCTACAATTAACATATACGGACTTTTCAAAATAAGGCGTTATATCGAAAGTGGTCGTAAAAGTTGTCCGTGCGGAATCATTTTAAAATGAAGTTTGTCTTTGGACCAGAACACATTAGTGTACCAAATTTCGTCAAAATATTTCAAAAGCTCCGACCTATAGAAAAAAAGATCGAGGCTGACAGACGGGCAGACAAATGAAGATATCGACTTAAAATTTAGTAGAAACATTGAAAGCATTTTGCATGTTGTATACAAATATTTAAGTCTATAATTCTAGAAGTGTTCTATTATTATTTTCTTTTTTTCACATTCCTCTTCGCAAGGCCATCGAGCTTTTTTCAAACTACTCAGTTTGATGTGAGAAGGATATTAGCTCTACGCTTAACATATTCGAGAAATGTTCACGTCCTTTAAATCGAAATATCTTACCTTATGCTTAAATAACCATAAAGCTAACTCAGGTGCTATATACATTGTCCAACTGAAAAATTGCCAATTATAGCTACTTGGAATGGAACAGTTTTTTGGTTATTGATATCCATTCCATAAAGAAAGAATGAAAGCAATTAAGTGGTGGGTATTAAAGATTTGGTCTACGTTGAATTGTTTAAGAGAACAAAAAAAAAAAAATGAAATGAAAACTAAAGGAAAAGCAAACTAGTCGAAGATGATGATAGAAAAAGCATATTAACACATTTAAAGAAGGAAAAATAGTAATAATAAAATAAAACTTCAATTTTAAGATAACTTATTAACAAATAAACACAAGCTGTTGTAAGATACCTCAGTAAGAGACAGAATGATAATAAGTAAAGAATCCATAATGCATTTATTTATAAAATGGTAACCTTTTGAAGCGATCGTAATTAATATTGTCTCTGACTGAAAAGCGAAATTTAGAAAGAAAAATAAACAAAAAAAAGAAGAAATTCTCGTTAAGCTCTAGAATAATTTTTAGTAGCAGTAGCACTACGAATAACGATAACATCATACTACAGTCCTTTTTCACTTTCACGTAATACCCAGTACAAGTTTAATATAGGCAAACACACACAAACCACTCGAACATGATTGAAATATTTTACAATATTCACGCGCACCAACAACAACTCTTCGAAAATATTCATTTCTCAATTTTACAAATATTTAAGAAAAATTAAGGAATTTACTAGCAAAGCATTAGCAAAGAATAAAAATTGTATAAAAATATTAAATCATTTAAGAACGCATTCTGTACTTTATTTTTTTCTTAGTTATTTCGAAAAACAATTGCATAACAAATTTATTTATTTATTTATTTTTTTTTTTAAGAAATTAGTTTTCTAAAATAAATAATTAATTAAACTAGTGCCATCGTAATTCATAAAAAAAATATAATAAAAAAATATTTATACTAACGCGTACATATTTGCGAGTATATTTTTTAAAATCATTATTGATAATCACTGATGTAGAAATTGAAACTCAAATTACACATGCAATACATAAAACATAAGGTCACACATTCACTAAAAAAAAAAAGTAAAATTTTTGTTATAACGAAATATATTGTAACCATTGATTAAGTTTTGTGCAATTTTTCCAGTTTTTTATAAATTAAATGAAAACGAGTAAAAATGCAGGTTCGAAAAAAAAAACATTTAATAATCACTTATATTTAAATATTAAATAAACTTGCAAACGTACTTACATACGTAATGTTGAAATGAAGAATAATTTTGAAAATGATTCAAAATGAACGAAGTATTAATAAAAATAAATAAAAAAAGACACGTTTGTATACTTAAAAAGGTTTTTTTTTTCTTTATTTGTTTTCGATTTGAACTATGATGAAGTTATTTTTTTCATTGTATTTTTGTCGCATGTGTGTGTAAGTGTGTGTGTGTGTGTGTGTATGTTGCGGGACCGTGGGATAGCTATTGACAAATTCACCTAAATTAAAATTATATACTTATAACTGAACAATTTATAGTAAAACATAAAGTAAAGACAAAAATAAAAATATGTTTCGCAGACACATACTGAAGACGATAACAAATGAGAAAATTTTGAGTTCAATTGTATGAATATATATTTGCAGAGACAGGCGCTGTTGCTATTATTGCTGTTAGCATCTTTCTTATTTCTTGTGTTGTTAGTTTAAGGTATACGCTCTTGTGTGTTTCGTGTTCTTTTTAGGTATGAAATATTTTCTCGCCTTAAGCCACGTAGCTGTACTCATCACCCGAATTCGGTGTACGTTCTATGTACTGTTTATCAATTAACGATTCGATGCATTTTTTGATAATTGTTATGCTAGGCGTAAAGCTGACATTCGTTTGTGACAGTATCTGCAATAAAATTCAGTTTACATATATAAACGTTTCAAATGATTGAACTTTTCCATTCACCTCTTGTATTAATGCATTGTGTTTAAGGACCTTACGCAGTTTCATGATACGGACGATAGCGGCCTGTAAATAAAGTTTGCGATCTTCATCTACGGCGTTGATTGTGTGTTCAACCTAAAAGAGTGCATAAAAAAAAAAATAAGTGGTATTGAAACTAGACCGCTCATATGTTATAAATGCTTCTTTACATTGCTCTTTAATGAATACATTTAAAAATTTGAGAATATGTGTGCCTCCGTACTAAGTAAACGCAATAATTCTATTCCCTAACTAAGACATAATATTTTTTTTATAGATATTTACATAAAAAGAAATACACAACAAGAACAATACATAAGCTGTTATTGCAACACAGTTTACACATGTCAATTCAACGTAATCTAGCAACACGGTAGCGTAAAGCTACATTTACATTACGGCAATAAAATAATGGCTTTCAAATTTCTTTCGTCAATTATGGGCAACTATGTGAATCGACGCTGTTGATTGTATAAAAAGGATGTATAAAAAGACTTGAAATAGACCCACTTTTTATTACACCGGTCAATTCACAATCAAGTGCTGAATCATCTAAGCTTGTCTGTCCGCCTTCTTATCTTGTGTGTAACCTACAGATCGCCGTTTTGAGATGTTTTGAACAGTTTTGGTACATGGACATGTTTTTACCCAAGCAAGGACGCCATTGAAAATAGTACGTTTTAAAAAGGCTTTATATAAATAACTGTAGGGCGGTGTACACGTGGCTCTGTCGCACTGTAGTGTTTTCCCTTGTTTGATCAAAAATTGCTAGATTGCATCTATGTCTAAATAGCTGATAATAGCACTCTAAAGATTAACCATTACCTCGTTCCTTTCTGCAAACATTACGAATATCGTGCTTCATTGACAATCTCTTACCTCTTGAGGAGTTTCTTTCTGCAAAGCTGATGTTATTTTGAACTTAGTTCTTTTATTAGAGTAATCCAAATTTAATTCGATTTTTGTATTATCCTCCAAATTCTCACTGCTCGCTATTAAAAGTTTCGATTCCACAAGAGATTGCATATGTTTTTGAAATGTTTCTGTGTTTAATTGCAGAGTAGTTTGAATGTCTTTGCAGGTCATAGAATCAGAGAGTTCGAAGAGCAGCAGCATCGCCATCTGATATGTTTGCATTGTCACAATATAGGTTTTCTTTAGATAACCCAATTTCAATTCGCCATGACACATATGATGCAACCATGTCAATTTGCGACCACTAAACGAATTATGGTAGAAGGTCTCAAACTATTAAGAAAGAACGATTTGTTATGATTTTTAAATTCAAATAAGCGCTGCAACTTAACGTTACCATACGAATAGCCTTTTCGAACTCTTGAGGCACTGCAAATGTTATAACAGTCTGAGTGGGTCCCAACGGCCAAGCTCCGGCTTGTAAAACTTTGATGGATAAATTTATGCCTACAATTAAATTTGTAAATTTATTTTGTTCACGCATAGGTATGTGATTAATACGTTGTGCATACCTAAATCTATATTTTCCTGTTTCAAATAATTATTGAACTTATTATTTAAATCGGCAGACAAAGAAATATCGGTGAACATGCGATGTAACTTGTTTGTAAATTCGTAACCACAAGCTTGCTGAAATTATACAAATTAAACTTCAAAAATTGTTTTTACTTAATTCAGTAAAAGAAACTCCTAGAGTAATTGAGGGAATTACTCGACACCGCCAAATGTTTATGCAATCAATTAAATTCTCTTAGCACAACGTGGGCAATTTCGCTCTTCCAATGTTTTTAAACTTTAATTTGACTTGGTTTTTTGCTTATTTTTTGGATACATAAAATGTCTCTCTTTGACTGAATATGTTATGTCTGTTTGGATTGTGAAGTCATTCGAGCAGACACAAACCAAATTTTTGTCTGAGAAAGTGAGACGGGTTCTCAGCGACTGCAAAGCAGTAATGTATTTAGTGAGATAGTTGTCATTATTCTCTATCTGATCTTATTTCGTGCTCCTATCTTCTCTTCTTCCTAATAATTGCAAGTTTAACTGCTTAGTCATTGCCAATGATGTGCTTAAGGCATCACTTTATATTGGTTTTCAACTAACCTTTAAACGATTGATCATGGCCTCTTCAGCATCCATACTCTGCGATTGCTCGTGAATCAGGCGTTTAGCTAATAATCGACTATAGAATTTTTGATAGACATCCTTATCTTCGATGTATTTGAAAATTGTTATATTATTAGTGAGCTTTTGATCGATTTCGGATTCGGAGGTCTTTGATTTTTTGAGCAGAGTATCACAGTACTTGGCCACATATTCGGCACTTCGGCAGGGTTGTTTGTCACTAGGTCTTCTGTTAATAACGCTGGCGCATGCTTTATCCAGAGCACTCAGAAACAACGGATCGCTTTCAAATACCTCTGCGATCAGCTGGGTATACTTCTTATGAACTTTAAGCATGTCTTCAACAAATTGTATATGAATACTTTCACCCTTAAGTGTAGATATAGTTTCGAGACCTTCGTTTTTAATATGGTCCAAAAAGGTCTGTATTAGCATAATTTTCAAATGATCGGGTATGGGTTTGAGTATTATGTACATATTGCGAAGGTCTTTCCGATTCTCCTGAGCAACCATTTGCTTACATTCCGAATATAGGAAATCTAATCTTTCATTGATAAATTTTTCTTCACATTGTTTCAAAAGTTTCGGTATCGAACTGCAATTAAAATAGCACATATTTTTACGACATTTCCATTATTTCTATTATTTACGCTTACCTGGAGTGTAAGAATTTTTGAGCCCTCCTGTTCTCATCATCTAAGATCTTGATGACTTTTTCCATATATTCACTGACAGTGCATCGCTGTAAAAGAGCTGTGGCTTCGGTAGCGTAATATTCTCCGCTCGCCAAAAGTAAAGGGCATTCAAACAGCCATTGATAGATTTTTAGTGAACCAGTCTTATTATAAGCCTGCACTTCCACAAAACTGTGCATCACCCCGCTGATGATTCGAACGCGTTCTTCGTCTAGACCTGGATGACCCATACGATCCGCTTTAATGCCCTCCAAAATATATTTTACCAGATCGAAACTTAAGGATTCAATCATTCTCGTACGCCAAATGTCCAACCCTAGCTCCCCGATTTCCATTTGCTCATAAGTTTCGGTTGTCAAATTACCGTAGACAACGTCGGCATCAGATATTTTTTGTTTTTGATATGCTGCTGGTTGAGGTAGGAGTAAAGATTGTGCAAATAGTTAATGCCTTTACTATATTCAGACCAAGCATCATAATAACGTTTCAGCAGATCTGGCTGTTCTCCATCATTCGAATTCATTCCTGGCGGATTAACTCGCGTGTGCAGCATAGTTTCTACATGTTGTTTCAAGAATTGCTTTGTCTCTTCGTAAAGCAAGTCCGCGAAGGGCTCCGGATGAGCCACGCATAAATTGTACACATTGCTACCAATGTAATCATTTTTAGTTTTTAGGATAACATACACAGCACATACAATGCACTCACCTAAAACTTGAGTTCCACACATTTTTCTCTACTTTATCCAATTTAATAACAGCCTCTGCAGTATTTCGCAAGTCAGACCAAATCTCATTAAAATTTACTTTTTTCGGTTTTAACGACATACTTTGTTATTCCTTGTTCAACTAATATAGGAAACAGATAAGAATATTAAAGCACAACATGAACAACGGAAATTAAATAAACATTAACGCAATAATCATTTGAAGGCCTCTCCGAATTCCCAGAGATTAAGAGAAATATGTTCTTCTAAGAAAACTCTTGTGACGCAGCATTTCGCAGCATTTGCAACATAACAAGATCAATCGATTCACTTAACAAAGTATTCCAGAGAATTCATATCCAACGTCTTTGCTTAGACTTACTTTTGTATTTTTCTCCTTATTTGATAAGTTGTAATAATAATTATAAAAAAAAAAATTTTTACGCAAACACTAAAAATTATCTTTTTGCAAAAAATTTTCTCGTTGATTTTATTTCGTTTATTACAAATGTCATTTTGCTGTCACGGATTATTAAAGACGACAAACGGACGAGATGTGCTATCGATTTATTTTATCGTTGCATGAACAGTAATTAAATTTTTCTTATTTACATAAATGCAGCACAGTCATTACGTATCTTTCTTTATTGTTTTTTTTACACATCCCAGCGAATCCTCTGTTGTTGCTTTGCTGTATAATAAAAGAAGAAGAAGCATTTTCGTGGGCGAAAGCGAAAATTGATACTCGTATTTATTTGCTATAGTTACGACTGTCAAGATCGTTCTGCCGCTATCAGTTGCACTGAACGAATAAATGTGATATAAGAAAAAAACCTAGAAAATTTTTGTGTAAACAATAATAGCAAATAATGAGTTTCGAAACTTTTCTAGTTGGTCGTCACAAAGTGAAAGAGATTTACAAAAAGGAGGAATAAAAGTGAAATCCAGAGCCCTGCTTGGTACCTTTAATACGAGACACAAATGTACAGAAGAAGAAGAAAAAAATTTCTCATACATAAATATGAGAGAGCATAAGAGAAGAGAACCTGCTCTGAGAGCTTTATAACTAAAGAATATTTATATTATTATATCGAAATACGCAAGGTAAATATTTCTTTACCGAGATTTTTAAAAAAATATTTGTCATTTTCTTTTTCCGTGTAGCCCGTACATTATTATTATATATTGACTCAAAGTACCGACTAAATCTAAAAACTTATATTACTTTGCAGATCATCTTATGTCTCTTTCATTTTTGCGTTAGCGTGAAATTATTCTTGATAATTTATAGCAGACGCTTATCTTGCACTTTTTGGTGCATTACCCGGGAGTGTGCGAGCTTGCTATTTTTGATATAGCTTCACATTTTGTTTGCTTAGCTTGGTTTGTTAACTTAGTTTGAGTTAACTAGTACATATATTTAGTTCTGTTTTGCAATATACAAATGTATATGCACGTATATATGTATTTGGTTCTGTTTTTCAATATACATGTTATGAAATAGAAATAATAAATACAACTGCCGTAGCTAATCACCTTAATTAGGAAGTGTCTTTGGAAAGTCCAACTTTACAATAAAGCGTTGTACAAACATATGTGAAGCTTGACATTTTCGTTGGAATATATTTGCTTTTGACGTCTTGCATTAACATACGCCAATGATCTTAAGAATGCATGAAGACTTAATTTGCATTTCAATTCATCTCTCGCCAAGCCTCTTAGTCGAATATTTTGTTTCAAATGAATCCGCGTGCCTTCAGCCACGACATTAAACTGTATACCGAATAACCTAAGTATATAAGACTGATTCAGATACCTGCCGCTTTAAATTGTTACACGCTTACCAAGAAACCAAACCTTATTTCGAATTCCAGTGCATTGTTTTTTTTTTGAATAGGTTCTTCTACTTGTGGCACGATTTTGAACGTCCAAGTTTAACTCCCATAATTTTCAGTTCACGGTCCGAAAAGTTTACGCGTAAAACATTAAAAATATGAGGCTTACAAATTCAAAATAAAATAAAATAAAAAACGGTTATTGCATTTTTCATGCTTTTATCATAAATCAATTGACGATTGCCAGAAGGATTAACAAATATTTTCAGGAAATTCAAGAGACAAAAGTATTAAAAACGCTTATAAGTAGAGGATTTTCTGTTGCCGAGCTTTTTGGGTGCCACACTTCAGGTTATGATCTTAGTACGTATTTGTAAATACTGTGAGAATAAATTAACTACGATTAAACACGACCATGACCGAGATTGGGAGATGCTGAACTCTCATGCGAAGTTACGAAACAGGTGATTTCGAATGAGATATAAGATTAGCCGGTTACTTTAGCCGGAAGAAGACAGATAACAGAACTGATGTGAGAAGTCCGGTTTCCGTTTATTTTTCGTCTTTCCGTGGTTGTCATGGAGAACGGATGTACGCTCGGAGTTTAACAGTTCGACAAGATATGGGAATTAGTAAATCAACGTTGGAAAAGACTTACTAAACCGGACGGGAGTAATAACGAATTATACAAGAAGTTAAGCCCTTTGGTGAAATTAGACGTCTGAGTTGAGGAACGATGGGTAGGAAGCTTCTTGGGATGTGAGATTTCGAATAAAACCTGGAAATATGCTTTTTTCAGGTTGTGTGTACATGTATTCCAACCTCATAAATAAAGTAAAGTTTATCAGTGTTATATGGTCCACAGGCAGATCACTGATTATAAGATTTATAAAGCATTTGTAGTTCAATGCATCTTTGTTCTAATCCAGACCCCTTTCTTTGGTTGAGCAGTCCAAAAAATATATATTTCTTAAGTCTCGAATTGCCTGCTAAGTATTTTGCGAAGTGGAATTAGGTGGATTTTACAGTCTGACATATGGCGTCCGAAAAGGGATTCAGTGAAACAACTAAGAATTCGGACCGTTTTGCACGGCCGAAGGGCGAATCCCGCAGGAAAAGCAGAGTTGGGTGATATGGTTGGATTATCAATGGAAATAACCCTTAGAACAGTTTGATTGTAAGGTCAGTTCTCTTGGTGGCCGAAGGAAAGAGAGAAAGAAATTTTAAATGTTTTGCAAAGAAAAGGGGTTGACTGTCGCAATCCCTATTAATCAAAATAAATCATCGCACTTAGTTTATATTACGATAATAAAATATTAAGACAATGCACGCACGGACGTACATGAGGAAAACAATTTATTAACAAGCGAACACAAGAGGCAAAATGGAACACGTGTAAAACATGAACACGAAGAACCGCCACCAAATACAAAAGTTCATATATAAAACGTAGGCAATAAAAATTTTCTACTTTTCCAATTCTATTGGAATAATTGATCAAAATTTTAAAGGAAAGACAAAGAAGCTTATGCACTTAATAGTGACATTCTTGTCACATTCTGTATATAATTTGATTTGTTTACTTTGTATGTTTGTTTGAGTACAATGTAGGGTTCCTTTATTAGGACAACGTTGATAAAAGGCTTCGTGACCTCATTTACAATTCACACACATCGAAATTTATTTGTAGATAGATATATATTTACTAGTTTCATGCTTTCCACCGCAATGCGCGCGGGAATTTGATGAAGCCATTTTTTCTACTCTGTTCTTTCATTTTGTTTTCAATTTTCTTTTGATACTCGCATCCTAAAATAGTTATGCAATATATATACAATACGAACAATAGTTCGTAAAAATGTCAAATTTCTAAAAAAGGCCGGTAATTAATAATTTATTTATCATTCTCTGGTACAGCTTCAGTTCAATCAAGACATGATCGAAAATTTGATACTTCTATCAAAAATTCCATTCCATTCTATTAAAAATCTTTTTAAACACATGCCAATTAGTCAATAAGTTACTGATATATGCAGATTGGATATAGTTTGTATGCATATAGATATCAGTTCATGAAACGAAAAATAGACGAAATTCTTTATGTAAACTCTTCTCTAGTAAGTAGCAGTAGGAAACTGAACTGAGTTATGAATATGGAACATTTTAAAGTTTCTTTGAGCAAGAAAATAAAAGAACACGAACACGATTACACGAATAGTTTTATAAAGAGTACAGTCTGTGTGAGTATTGTGTTCGCGCTTGAAAGAGTCATGTCAACTCAATAATGCAAATTCGTGTTGTTTAGCCCTCTAAAACCCACATGTACATCTGCATTTCTTGTAGCAATAGAAAAGGGAATAGAAATAAGAACTTAAGAATAAGATCTAAGCAGAAGCTTTTATCGAAGTAAATGGTGGCGTTAAGTCAGCGTATGACAACTGCTAATATTTTCATATAATCTTTGTATGCTGTGTTCTATAATTTGCTATGCTTGCCTAGTGTGTGTGTGCATGTGCCGTTTTCTCTGCTTGCATCGATCAAAGCAGAGGCATGACGGAGCATTTCGCTTTTCTTGCAAATAATTTAGTTTAAGTGAGTTATACGTTGTCCCTTTCTTGCTTATAGTTATATGCATATGCATACTGTGGTAGTTGCTTTAACATGCTTGTCTATGCATCATTATTCATTCGTCTTTCAACCATCAACCACATTGGCCATTTCAACAAACGAAATATTATCGTTAATTACACTTGCAAATAAAATCAGTCAAAAATGCAAGCGGCCTACAAATTCGTCTTTTAATTTTCTTTTTGGTTTTACAAGTTAATAACAACAAGTATTGATGCAAAAAAACCTGCATTATACATACACACACGCGTCCCATAATAGTTCCGAAGAATGTTCCGTGCTCGCGGTTTAAGTCAGGCAGCGATGTTTAAAACTTAATAATGGAAAGGCACTCATTCCGCTTAGGTGTTCAAAATTCGCGTGTATTTCATTTAACAAGAGAAAACGGAATAAAAATAAGAAGTTCACAACAAGGGCAGCGCAAGCTTGTAAGGAAGCAAGTGTTGAGAAGAGGTGAAGAAACATACGCTGACAAGTTTTGATAAAGAGAGCGATTCAAATTTTACGGGTGTTTCTGAGCGTGCGATTAAAGGCGACGATTTACATTGCTATGCAATGGATTGGACTTTCACTAATATGGTTTCAAGACATTCCGCATGTGAAGGCTACTCGATTTTCAATCAACTTTAATGATAAAAGAAAAAAGCTTCAATTATAGTGATTATAATTTTTTATTTTATTATATTTTTTTTATTATTTATATTATTAAGATCAGCTTTCTATAAAGCGTGATCTGAATATTTGCTTACTGATTTTTTTTTGTTTTTTAATTTTGGTTAGTCCATGAATTTTGCTAAAATGTAGACTTGATTTCTCTTGGAGAGCTTTTTCTATTTTCTCTATAATTCAATGTTTAATTGATTAATGCGAATACATATGTTTTACATGTTTAAAAAAGGTAAAATAATAAATATTTTATTTTGATAATTTTTTTATATTTTTTATTCATGTTCAATAGGATGAAAAATAAATGTTTAAATGTTGGTAAGTGCGCACACGCATCACAGTATATAAAAATAATACCAGTATTCATCTTCTTTTCTTTTCTTTTGAGAGATAAAAAAAGGCTATGGCGAGCCTATTAAGCTAATGAATCGACTGTTTAAGGAACGGAAAAAATGGGCTTTTTTTTGTTTGCTGCTTTATTCCTCCATGGACAATGTAGCTTTACTCCAGGGTGAATCCTCATTAAAAAAGCCGTTCGTGAATTTTTCTTCTTGGAAATTAATTGGAGACCGAAATTGTAAAAGCCCACTTGCTTAGGTTTGATTTATACATAAGTCAAAGAGTAGTTTTGTAGAAAGGCGAAATGGATTTCGAATTATTGTCTTTTACAGGCGGTGGGCGATGAAAAAGCTACACCCATAATTTTCAAATCTTTCTAAACATGTTCTGGTGTCGAAGAATCCTTTATCCGAAATTTCCAACACCTATATAATGTTTGAATTATCTCAAGTACTGCGAAAATTCGAATTTCATAATCCTCGTTCCAAGTTAATCAAAAAAATTTGCCTCGGGATTTGATAAATGTTCACGATCAAGTCAAACCCGCAATAGTCAAGCTCATGATGATTAATACCATTTTAACATTTGGTTGAGGTTGTAATTTTTTGAAGGAACTATCAAAGACTACAGAAAATGCCATTGAACAAAAAGTTGGAAAAGAAATGAAAATTGATGACGCATATTACAATACTTGTCACAAGGTTCGATCAAATATTCAGCATCTGGCATCAATGGAGGCATAGTAACATCCAGTTCAGCTGCGTAGGGATTACTTTATAGAGATTTATGGCAAGAGCTTACGTAAAGCTTGAATTGGTGCTGAAATTCCTCACAGTTACGTTGAAAACTGAATCTTTCCTAATATTATTAATAATCAAAGTTATCCTAACTAAGAAATTTTCTTTTGTGTAAGTAAGGACAAACGATATGAATATATATACAGCTGTCCCCCGCTTAACGCGGTGCTTGTTAAGAACGGTTTCGATACAACAAAATACAAAATTTTCAAATATTATAACACGGCTTCGATGCAGAACCATTTCGAAAAGTCGAATATTTGTTGAGACGTTACAATCAGCTTTGGGGTAAAAAATATATTGGCTGTAATTCTTGATTAAAATTAATTTTGTGATCATAATATTGAGCGGACGAGTAGGCAAAGAATCTTGATTAAGAACTCAATGGTCGTGGGTTCAAATCTCAAGTGCGGCACAGTTTTCAATAGAGCTGACAGCCTTAGACGCTGGTGCTTCAAGACTTTAGTCTCAGAATTTATTATTCTGGCTAAATTAATTATAATAATAATAATAAATTTATATACATATATATACCTTGAAGTTAACTTACTTTCTCATTCACATGTTCATTTGGAGAAATTTCGTAATAAAAATTTTTATCACAAAATATTAGACCATAAAGGTATGAAGGTATCTTATAATACGGTTTCAATAGAGCACGGTCCACATTTCTTTGACTTATGTTATATGTAAGCTTAACTTATGTTACTAAATAGAAATATTAAAAAAAAGTTTCATATAACACGGTTTCGGTACAGCAAGGTACGAATTGACCCTGTTAAGCGGCGGACACCTGTATATACAAATATTCATTGAAAATTCATGGGAAAGCTTTGAGAACAGAGTTACTGTGACACTTAACTCCATTTGTATGTATTTCGATAAACAGAAGAAATAATCACCATTGGCGTGGATAATCCCGAGAGAATTATAGGAGTAATGACATCAATCATATGGGATTTTATTGGTGATATTCCAAATAGCGAAGGACGTTTTCAAATTCCTATTATTTTGAAGGCGAATCACTAATGTCTTTGGTTTATTTATTGTTTTGCGGTAAAAATGTTCTTATCATTGTCACTTAAGGACCTTAAGGACATTCATTGATAAGGGGATTTCTTCCTTATAGTATAAATTATATTAAAGTTAAAATTAATATTATATGAATTTTGCTAATATATAACTAACATGTGAATATTGTACAATATAAGAATTCGTTGAACAAAAGTAACTGAGCGCTTTTACACACAAATTCGATCTTTTAAGTTTCTTTAAGAATAGTTGTTGAGTTTTAGAGTGCAATGTAAAATTTTTTAAGCTTTAATTTTTTTTTTTGTTACTTTTTAGGTATTCCTTTAATTATTATTTTCTTTGTCGGCAAATGTTATTATGATTATTTATAACTTGAATATGGGAATTTGGTGGGTTTTGGTAGTGTGTTTGTGTTGAGAATTTTCTGTTTCCTTAGTTTTTGTCAATAAATAGATCTATATATATATATGTAAATTAGAAATTAAAATAAATATGTTAATATGTATATACATTTTTTTCCCCACATTGCATTTTTGCACCCATCACTTCCTCAGTATCGAACACAAGAATAGATGACCCCACGTTTAGTACTATAGATGAGTTCATTCATCGTTCACTGTCTTCCTTTCATAGGCTTTATAGGGTTAAGTTTTCTTTCATCTTTGGCAAATTTGGGATTTATGTTAAGTACTTGCAAAGGGGAAACGATGAGTCATATAATAAATGAGACTTAGAGAGATTATAAAATTTCATTCTATCCTCCAGTGTTTCTTTTCCATTTCATTTTATTATGCTTATGTAGTTAAAAGACTGTAAAAACGGGATAAGGATAAAAACTATTTAAAAACTAATTAACAAGATTCCTTAAGATGGAGAAAGAGTTATGATTTTAGCTTCATTTCAATTGGTTAAAATCTAATAACAATTATGTAAAAAAAAAACAAATTGAATTTAAAAGAAAAGGAAAAGTTTTTATGGACAATTAGGACTAAAAACTGTCTATACATGTATGTATGTATGTAGGTGTGTTTGTAAGAGTATGCTTTAAAAATTTCCTACTTGACTAAATAATTACTAACACACACATATGTTTTCTTTTCATCTATGTATATGCCTAGTGTTTGTTGTTGATGTTCACGGTATGTTCGAGTTTTGTCGCGAGTTTTTCTTCTTGTGCTTGTGCTTACGGGCACTTCTTTCCAATAAATTTCTGAAGGTACATATATATATATAGGGATATATATGTTTAATTTATTAAAGCCTCCTTTTCACCTTCACCAGTACAACTTTGACCACCTGGACTAGAAGGCTTAAAAGTACTACCATTCGTTTTTAAGTTCAACAATGGAGTTTTCATATCTGCTTCAGTCTCCTCTATTTGTTTGGTATTTACTTCTACTTCCACCGTAGTACCCTCTAGGCTAGTATTGTTTACATTAGTTAGATCATCAGTACGTTCATCTTTCCCGGATTTACCCTAAGTAAATGAGAGATAAGCATTGTGTCTAAAGTGCAATTTAACGATAAAAAATTACATTTTGCATACTAACCTGTAAGTAATAAGTCATTAATTGACCTTTTCCTTTAACGCTGACTAGACCCCTTTGCAAAAATGTATAGCCGAATTCTTGAAGTATATTGCAAGTCTCTTCGGTGACTTGTATGCAACCGGCTTTACCGGTGCTTTCCATTCTGGAGGCCACATTTACCGTATTTCCCCATATGTCGTAGTGTGGTTTCCTGGCACCTATAACGCCAGCCGTAATGGGTCCGTGGTTAACGCCCATCTTCAGTACGAAATGATTAAAAGACTGCTCATTGATGCCTTGTAAAGCGTTTTTTAATTCTAAAGCAAATTCGACAAGTACAGCCAAATGCGACCATCTTTTCTTGACAGAATCTTCCGGTTTAATATCGCGGTTAACATTAATGCCGCTAGCCGCCATGTAAGTAGAGCCGATCGTTTTAATTTTTATAATGTCTTGAAATTGCGGCAGTTCCAATAACTGTAAATGGAATCAAAATCATAATGAAAGGAAAAGCCATGAAGGAAGACCACGCTGATGATACATTCGCCCAAAAGTGAATTTTAAGTACCTACTACTACTAAACCGTCTTTTATGGATTGTGATTCTGCCAGATTGTCTATGAAGATCGTGTTTACACAGGGAACGGGTGGGGGATATATTTAATCTATAGCTTCCAGCTTGGCTGTCGATTATACAGATATAAATTATATCCAAATTTTCAACTTCTTTTAGGTTGTTTACATTTCACAAATATTGTATATCTATAAGGATCGTGGCTTATTGTGACTATGTTTGTGCAGATCAAATGGAAATGCATTTACCTTTATATACCAGTTTTTGTGTTTTTCATCTTCTCAATAACACATGAACGGATGAACATACTTTTATATCACGTCCGAACATCTTCATACCCACACAATTCATGGTGCATTTAAGTTGGTTACGATGTATACAGTAGAACGGCGGAAGGACTTAAGATATACCCACTTTTTATTATACCGATATTACACCTAGAAAGTGATTCTGCTACTTGTCTGTCTCTCTGTCTTTTCCCGGCGACGAGGGTCCTTTCCTTGGAGAATCTTCGAGGCTATCAGGTGACGTCTGCGTGCAGACTTTCCCATCATTGTAGTTAGCGACTCTACTTCTAGGTCCAGTACACAATCAGTAGGTTGTCGAAAAGCTAGCGATAACGTAGTGTGGTGGGTGTCTGGCATATGTTGGGTTGATTACTTCGCCTAATACACTAAATATAAAGGAGGGCGTAGTAGGGGTAGCTTCCCCAGAAGCACGGAAAATCCAAAATACAAGTATGAAACTGTGAACATAGTGACACGCGCTTGCCGTTAATTCTAAAGCCTGCTACGAACTATGAAATCCACGGGAGCCAGGTTGCTCACAGACACAGTCACGAGTACCCTGCTTGGGTGGGTAAAGTTGACAGTATTGGTTGAATTGCAGATTCATGCTTCCCAAGATTCTTCGAGGGGACGCTTGCATATTGACGTACCATGTGGAAATTTCAGTGGAAACTGGTACGTCTAATCACATTTTCAACGCAGCAGGTTAACGAATGTGTAAGGCCTGAGCGCTATGGGGAGTACTCGTGGTGGCTGTGATTATCGCCAAATGCGGAGGCATTAAATAATTAGAGGGGCTTGATAGGTCTCGCTTCGCCCAGAGGGAAAGGCTTTCATTCTGATACCCCAGCACTTAGAATAGACCCTCTCTCCTGCAGGATTGTTTTGCAAGCCTGAGGCGTGGTCAATTCAACCAAATTAATTGACAATGGTTCTAGGGAACCCGTCTGATTAAGGCTTTACGCGAGGTGCAGACCTTAAATATCGACATATAATCCGTCTCTCTGTCGATCGACTTTATGGCTACCCATGTATTTTTGTATTCAACCTACAAGTCGCAATTTTCGAAATATTTTGATGAAATTCGTTGCGCCGACAGGTTTTAGCCCACGAGCGCTATTGAAAATGGTTCGGATCAGACTACTTTTCTGGAACAACGGGCCGATAATTACGTGAGCACAATTTTTTGGCGTCAATGTTGCGCAGCGATTATTATTATAGTTTATGAATGCTCTGAAGTATGTATAGAAATATTAAAGAAATTACGACGACTTGCCATTAGGGAAGCCACAAGGGAAACGACAATTTTATACGAGTCTGTCCTTAGGTTCGTAATATTTTGTACATTTCACAAATTCTAAAGAAGATTAAAATTGATTTCATTAATAAATGAAGCAAAGGAAATAAAGAGTAATCGCAGATTAAGTTCAAGCTAATGTCCAAAGAGGCATTCTATGATTCGTAAACTTGAAATAAGAAAAAAGGCCGACTACTTTGAAGCGACGAAATAAATATTGAATACGTTGCGAATACTTTTTGGAAAAGTCTAAATTCTCAGTATCTTTCGATCAAACTATGTAAAAGGTCTTTCATTAAGAGCGATACTCTTTAAAATGACAATTTCCAGTTACAAATGTATATTTTTATATATAGCTTTATTATGCATTGACTCACGATTCCTATTCGTTTAGAAATCATTAAAAAATTTTACGAAAGTGTCACTTATTTGTGGCTCATCACCATTCGTTCATCAGAGAATTGAGTCACCCTGATCGTCTGTCTATTTAGGCCGCCGCGGTCGTATGATTCAAAACGCTGGACCTACATCAAAGCCCAGGTCTAGGCTAACAAGTGACAAGCTTCGAAATATCCGGAGACGAACGCACGTGAGGCAATCGCAGACATAATGCGACTAATGTTGGACAGAGGCATTAACAAACGACGGCATTGCGTGCGTCACAATGTGCAAATAAAAAACGGGTACTTTAACGCGTTGTTTGCTTTTTCAAATATCGATTAAGTATCACTTCTACTGAAAGACCCTTTATTTCTCTTCTCACTGTTACGGGCATATAAATTGAAAAAAATTTGAACGTACCGCGTCAAAGTCTGATATGACTTCGTTTAGAAATCGTAAACATTCCAAACCCTGGTTATTAACGGTTTCTTCAGAATAAAAATCTAGAGGCGAAAATTATTGAAATTAAGTTTTCCGGTAATTTTGCATATTTTAGCTAACCTGAAAAGTTCGGCATCGACGCGAATAGTACACCAACTTCAGCATAGCTTTGTGAATACAAATCATCGTGGGAACGTTTAGTGTTTTTCATAAAATGCTCCGCCACATGCACTGGCAAAACATTGTAAACTAAAGCTTCATTACGTTGACGCATATCATTGGCTTTTTCTTTCTGTTCAATAACTTCAGTTTTCCACTTGAATATAACACGATCTTCATGATCCATCTAGAAATGATCAAAACAAAGTCTTAATTTCATAAATCCGCCATCGCTGCAGCTATAAAAATAATGAAAACTTACATGTCTAGCCAAAAAAGATAAAGCCAAAGCAGCGACTAACAATATACCGGAAACACTATAACTGATCGGTATAGTACTGAAATTGGGTTTTTTTTTTTTTTTAAGAAGAGAAGAAGCATTAAATAAATTTCAAAAATAAATGGATTATAAACACTTACGGATTAAAAGTCAAATCATCCTCCAGTGTATAAAGATCTGTTAGAACAAATATATTGAAGTAGCAGTGTAGGACTACCAGAGAAAATAGAGCAAAAATTCAAAGAGTTGTTAAGAATTTGAAGAAGAAATATAAGAGTTTTGTTATAGGACTGTTGCGGTTACCTGTTATGAAAACCATTAAAATGATTTTTGTTACATGTGTTAACTGAGCAATCACGGCGGTGGCGATTAGGATTAAAACAGCAAAATTGCTTAAATACGACGGATACATGACATTGTCTAAAGGTTCGGGTGTGGCGTCCACCATTGGTTCGGCTTTCAAAAAGTCCTCTTCGCTTTGAGTCTGATTGAAGACACTTTCACTGACGATATGCTCCGACTTGATGAATGTCACAAAAAAGAACTACAAAAAAAAGAAGCACAAGTAATAAGACCGAAGAAAATGTATGTAAGTGAGGATTTATTTTCAATCACTAGAACCGCGTCTCGCATGTGCAAGATGGCTAGGTGAAAGAGAAAGTAACATTAACGTTGACGCGAATGCTGCCCGTTCTCCCTCATCATATATATTCCGATGTATTCACAGACCTGGCATATGCCACTTTTTTTTTAAGCACATAAAAAGGCAATTAGTGATGGTTGTGTTGTTATCGCTAGTAGGCAATGGGTAAAAGTGCATGCATTATAACGGTATTCACTTACCATATCGATGATATTACTCAGACCAATCATCAAAACTATGCTGACGGCGGTTAGTTCGCGTACCATAGTAAAATCATTATAGCGTTTACTGATGCTAACAAAAAATTCCGGTAAATAACTGGGAAAACTTTCAGCTATCGATATGAATACCAGCATAAAGATCGGTACTAATGGGGCAGCAATATTAACAAAGTGCAACGGTGATCTGAATGAAGTACAAACAAAGACAAGACAAGAAAGATGGGTTTTAGTATACGGAATATTTATTGGATAATGGAAGACAATTGAATCGATCATCCCATTGATAAGACATAAAGGTGTCATAAAATGTATATGTCTTTGCTAATGCGAAATTTTCTGTCAACTTAGTGTTGTTAGTCCTTTCGTCCATCGAGTTAAAGATTTGCCTCGCGACACTTGTGAAAACCTAAAGCATTGAAGCAGATCTTGTCTATCCCTCCTAATGATAATTTTATTTTGGAAAAAGAAAGAATCGAAATGACCAAGAACTAATAATATAATGTAAGGTAATGCAGGTCTTGGCAATCTTTAGATTCGCGTGTCAGCGTGGTCGATAACTAATCTTTACTTTTAGTAGTAATTATCTGGAATGTCTTTGTATGTAGAATAAAAGTTCGTTCTCAGTGATGGTGCAATGGACTTAGCGCACTTACCTTGGTAATATAAAGTAGGAGTAGAGGATGTCAGTGCTTTGTACCAAAAGTGCAGCTAACAGTGGCACTGAAGAGTACGGTTCTCGATAAATTGCATAAGTATCTTCGAGCGATTTAGTTTTAAATTTCAGAAATATTGTCGTATCGTTTGATAAATTTCTAAAATGTTTACATATATATAGTAAGAAAGCTCTCTATGAAATATGTTTTTTCTATATTTTATACTCGTGAAAATCTCTGGCTATTAATTCCTCTTGCAGGCGTTCCTTGAACAATGTTTGTTTATCTGATATTTCGGAGGTTTCTTCAATTTGCTCTTTTTGTTGGCCATCAGAAATTGAAGAGGTTTCAGGTAAAAACTCTTCGTCAAGTGTATCCGGATAATTTTCGGTTTCGTTGGTTTTTTTTGAACTCGGAGAAGCAAACTAACCGCAAACAAACAATTTCATCATATGAATTTACGTTAAAAGAAATTTTGATAATACACACATACACATAAACTAATGCGCACAAAGTGTGTTTCATGCTTGTTCGTTTCTAGACTAACTACTTCAGTTACTTACAGGCTTTACAACTTTTGTTATGAAATAAGTCTTAAGACCAGCTATACGTAGGGCTTCTTCACGTTTCTCCCCATAGGCGGGTTCAACTTCGAATTCGCCACTTAGAAAAGCTAAAGTCTTATCCGAAATATGAACGCGTCTAAACAAAAACAAAAAAATAAAAAATTAATTATAAGTAATTAACTCATTTGATGTCCTTAGTTAAATATATTCAATATGGTGTTCAATTGCTTATACATAAACGTACAAATGCACACGTACCCTTTGTACGCATATTTTAGGTACGAAAACGATAGAAATTCTCTAATGACATTATATAAATATAAGACAATTTTCCTTTAACATCAAAGTAATGTTTTTTCGAAATAATTATACGAATATGTTATGTTGTACAATACATCAAATATTAAGTAATAAATTGTCGTCCTTTAATAAATTATTGAACATTTTTTAAGGTTAGCCAAGTGCTACTAAAAATACATGCTCATGTGCTATACGTACGTATGTATGTAAAATGCGGTCATTATTTTAATTTTTCATTTTGTATCCTTTAGAAGGGACCTTGTGCTTACCCAGCTTTTCCGCTTGATTCCATTTTATTAGCTAACTCGACATCCTTCGAATAGACATCGAATTGCCATTGACGCTGCCCCAATATACCGGCAAGAACGGCCCCCGTATGAATTCCGACCCGCATATCAACAGGTGAATTTGCTTTCTGCTGCACATATCTAAAGTATAAAGTACAGTTATACGTGCATTACTTAAAGTAAAGTAACAATAATGCTGAAAATAAGTAAACAATGAAGGAAAAAAGAAAACCACTGTCTGTGTAATTAATTGTCTAAGTATACATACATATATATATATATATATATATATAGATATATAGATATATATATTTGTCTATATATATTCTGTATATATGTATAATTGTCTAAGAATACATATATATACCTATACATGTATGTACAGATATGTTCACATTTTCCACTTACTTGATGGCCTTAACCATTGACAAACCCATGTGCACACAGAGTACGGCATGATCTGCTCTCTCGTCGGGTGCCCCGCTAATGCAATAATAACAATCACCTAAAATTTTTATACGTAGTTGTTGGTACTTCTAACCAACAAAGCACCACGTGAAACAGCATGGAAAGTACGGATGAATAAGAGATAGATATGGTAAGAAGAACAAGAAGAAGAATATGAAGAAGAAGAAGAAGAGACTAATAGCATTAATCGTGTACATGTGCAAGTGTGTTGGTCCGTAAATGCTTAATAAATGTGTCGTTCAATTATGGCCATTGTCAATGACGTTTAAGTTTACATGCACAAGCATGCATACATAAATACAAATATACATATGCATGCATATACATAAGCTCACATTTACGTTTATAAACGCAATAAGGAAGAGAAAGAAGGAAGCAACGGTAAATGGCTGTCAATGTCTTAATTGCAAGTGAAACAGATAAAGTGATAATGAAAAAGATTACAAATCAAAATCTGCTAACGTAAATTAAAATTTATTTATTTACTTCTATTTATACATATTTAACAACGAAAAAAGCAAATAAAAGTAATTGTTTATGTATTTCGCAGGATTAATTAACACAAAATAAATGAAGCAAAGCTAAATACCTCAGCCAATCTATCGAAACGAGCGAAAAGTTCATTTAACATTTTCACTAAATCCTGAGCGCTATACGTTGACGAGATGGCGGTAAAACCCACAATATCTGCATACAATATGCTTTATTTTTTTGGTCGAACATAAAAAAAAAAAGAAAAAAGAAAATGTAAATAAAATTATTTCCCCCTACAAATGGAAATATAGTTTGAGTTGCATCGCTTTACCTTACATTTTCATGGCGACTCATGTAGATCTTCTTAAACGGCTCCGAGCTAGTCGAACCCAAATCTTGTCGCATTTTAACGGCGACATGTTTGGGCAATACCGATAGCAGTAAACGCTCTTGTTCAGCTGATTGCTCCTCGATAATCATTTTCACTTCTAGACTTTTTTTCGCCTCCAAAAAGGCGCGCTTATGTTTCGCCTCAGCCATCGCATAATATAGTAAACCTATTAGAACACCAGTCAGTACGAGCACAATATTAGCCATAATCTAAAGCAAATGACACACACAAGAAACGTCCATTACTACAAGTAACAAATAAGAAAAATTAATGCAAGTTACCATTTCATAGTACATAGGATCGTCTCGTGTCGTTGTGAATAATAACAGTACGTAGATTATGAACGTTGTAAAACCCATAAAGCAGCCGCCGTAGAAAAGGGCAACGGGTAACGTTACATAAATTAAGAAATTAAGCAAGATGGCCCAACCCAAAATATCTCTATAAAGAAAGAAACATTAAATGTAAGAAGCGCTTGACTACCCATGGCAACACTTTGAAGGAAGCTTTCAATCTACCTTACGGATAATGATGTTTGCAGAAGGCAATAAACACTTAATTGCAAAATACAAAAGGCCCAAAGGAAAAACGGTGACCAATCTGCGACCAACAAAAGCAATACGCTACTGCCACCCGATTCCGATTCCGATTGTCCGAAACGTTTCACGATATGCAATATGATCACGTAGAAGATCGTAACAAGGAGTATAATGAGAACAGCGACTTTATAGAAATAAGCATAATATTGAGCCAAATATTCTTTTCTTAAAGTGAAAAATGTTTCTTTCGAACTTACCTCTTGCTTGCATATCCTGTTCATAGGGTATACAGAGGGACCATATATCGAATAGAAGACAGGCGAAAAAAAACCATTTTAAACTTCCACTTCGTTGTTTCAATGAGTATGATGTGTACAACTCGTCTAACATCAAGTCCGACAAACCCACTTCAGTAATTTCTGCTTGATCTTTCTCATGATGCTTTCGTTTCGTTGACGTCGTTATACCATTTTCAATATTATTACAATTTGATCTATGATCAGTCATTTTATTATAAATTCTTGCTCCTAGAACCAATTGTTCTCTATATAAAACTCAACAAGCAGAGCGTTGAATGTTGATGTGTTTGTTGCCTTAAAAGAGGATTTCAATTAGTTTCTCTTTCTCAAAATCCAAAATCCAAAAAAAAAAAAAAACATGTTCAATATCCGCCTTTCGTTCTAATAAACTGAAAAGGAAATTAATGTATAAAGCTTTGCATAACAAACAAAAAGGCGCCAACATTTAAGACAAAAAGCTTTCGAAGAATTACTCACACTAAAAATCGTTCTTCCTTTATTCATATGCTTTTATATGCACACGCGCACACACACGCAGACACACTCGCTCGCTCATTTAAATGCACACAACTCTATTAATTTTCTAGCCGTATTTGCTCTCTTCATTTTCCGTCTTTCCGTCCATGTGTTAACTAAGTTTTCCTCTACTTGCAACTTGGTTCTCAACCAGCTAGCTAATGGTCTCCTTTCATATGTTTTTTCTTTTTCCTTTTTTTGTTATTAACAATATACCGATGTTTTAGTTACTTTTCTTTTTTGTTTTTTTTTTTTTTTTGTCTTATTTTATAAATACATTTACGTATAGTCCAAATGAAGCTTTGACTTTGACATAAAACCGTGTATTTTAAGGCTACTCAAGGACCTAATGCTTTTAATAAGCAAAAGAAAAAAAAAAAAACAAACAAATTGAAAAAATATAAACGCCTTGAAGCGAATCTTGGATACGCAATTTTTCAAGCAAACCGTGTGACATATTTATATCCATAAACGATTGCGTTGTTAATTATTCATTTACGTATTTACGTGCATTCACTGCAACTCACAAGTCACTGCCAATAATATTAAATACATTAATTAAATATTATCGAGATTTGCACATTTTTCGCGTAATTGGTTTCGTTTCTCGGCTAATGCGTACACGTTTATATGCTGAACAAGATAGGAGCTGTAGTTTGCCTAAAAAAAAAAACACCTGTGCACTATTTGCACTGTGTATGTAAAATCAGGACGGACTTAAGGTCCATTCCAAATCCATTTTTTATTTTAGCAATCGATTCTTATCTATCCGTCTATCTGTCCACATTTCGAATTTTCTGAGGTACTTTAATATTCACGTACTTTGGCACGCTTTAGCCCAAGAACGAGTGCTATTGGAAATCGATTGGATTGGAATGTTGTTACGTCCGTATGAAAGGTATTTTTATATAAAAAGAAAAAATGTTTTTATATAAAAACAAGTAAAGACATTATAGCGAGCCAAGGTGCACCATTAAAAAAAAGATTTGCACCGTTCTACACGTGCCGCTGCTAATAAATCATAGCTGACTTTTTTAGGATGTCAAGTACGCAATATCACTAGCGTTCGAAGTAAGGTATAAAAGCCTCTACCTATGTTTTGATGTCGGCTCTAAACCAAACAACAAGCACATCTTCCATGTCGTGCCATAATTTCTGCTGAAACTCGCATGTCGTAGGTGCCTAGATTTTGGCAACACCAAGACCGTATAAGTGCATAAAATGTGGTCTCAATCAACCTACACCAGAATGATAAATAGATAGCAGTTCTAAATATATACAAAAACTATATATAAAAACTAAAGAGATTGTCAAAAACAAAGAGAATTACTTCAAACACGGACAACGCAAAACTATGCTTCGCATAGCAATAATCTCCCTCAAGATTCAAAGGATTTTTCACAAATTTACTAAAAGAACCACGCTTTACGCACTAATACTAACTTACTTCCCAATAAACAAGCACATGCTAAAGTCCTGGTAAATAAAAATTCGTACCCCAATCCAATGGATAGGATTGAAACTATATCATCTAATCTCCTCAATAAGATAAGTTCATAGCTGTGCAAATAAATCAAGGAATGGCTGTATGGAACACCAACGGACTTTCAAACCATAAAAGTGGAATAGAATTCGTTGATCAAACTTACTTCCAGATTGTTTCATGTAATCATCGCGTTAGATCGCTCATGGCGGCTCAACACCTCTGGTAAAATTTTTATTCAATAATACCACTCTGTATAACTATAGTAAGCCCTGTCTTCGAGCTGCTGGAATGCAAATTACATGTGAGAATTGTGACCTTTCAAAGTATTCGACTTCTTTTCCTCCAATACATAATATCAACTATAATGGTTATGATCATTGCTTTCTTAAGCAAGGGAATAAGTTCATCGTCGGAAATGATTTTAATGCTAAACATCTTTGGTGCGATTTTC
>CCAG010013810.1:0-24749 GCA_001077435.1 Glossina morsitans morsitans | reverse complement strand
CTGTCAACATGGCGTTACCGTATCGAAAGAACGATATTCCATTTCCCATTTTTGCTCTTCTTCTGTATTTCGAAACCGGGTGCCAGCCATGCTGCATCCATCTGAACAAATGGTAATCAGAAGCCGCTATATCTAGTGGGTTCGATGGGTGCGGCAGAACTTCCCATTCAAGCACTGACAGATCTGAAATGGATGCAAATGCATGAGCTGCATCAAAGATACAAAGTCTGAGAACAGAATGTAATATCATACGAATGAAAGACAAAATAGAGAGAAATTGTGCTCATGAGAACAAAAGTCGGAACGCGCTTATAGGAATACGACCGTGACTGTGGTTTGACAGGAATGGCTATACTAGGAAGATAGAAAAAAAGTAATTTCGAATAATTTGTAAAAGTCGGCTGGCAACGCTAGCCAGAAGAGAGTGGGGGGTGTAACGTTGTTGTATGTAGATATACGGGGTTTCTGTCGGTCTGTTTTTACCATTGTACTTTACACAAAAGCAACAAACCCTGAAGTAGCAGAATACTACTAATATGTTTTTCTTTTCATAATTCCTTAGTGTTTTAATTGTTAGACGAGGAGTTCGTGTTGTGCCGTCAGAAGAGGGAATGAATGTTGTGCTGTCTGGGCGTTAGAGTCTGTGCCGCGAAGAATCGCACAAGAAATATTTTTATTTAACAAATCAATTACATTTTAAAGAAAACCAATTCACAAAAAAAAAAGACAGCCAGAACATTGAACAATAGTGCAAATAATCATCAATTTAATAATAATCTCAATTATATAAAACGAGAAGAGCAAAAATAGTTCACAATCCACTACTCCCAGTCCACAAACAGGTAAGCGCATTATTATCGGTCATGGAAAGTCTATCACACAACCTAAACGACGAGCGGAAATATCAGCAGCTTTAGCGAAATTGCCAATGGTATGGAAAGTGAAGCTTTACCGCAGCGTCCATGCACGTATTATTATTAAAAGTTAATGTAAAACAAAATGCAAACACAAAAGGGAAAAATATATTAAAAAAATTTACTTACGACTCCATTCAAAAAAATAAATAGATAAATAAATATTAAATATGCTATTATTGTGAACATTATTTAAATTTGGACATAGAAGTAGCGTTTCATTGATGTTCGTGGAAATTAGTAATAATAATAAGAATAACTAAAACTTAAACAAAAAAGAAAGGATAATGCTTTAATAAACGGTACACCCTACCGCTGAAGCGGCGTATGGTAAATGCGCGTGCGAGTGAGGGTCAGGGGACAGGGAATGTGCTTTGAGGGACTAGGAAGGGACCAACGAACAGCGAACAGTACAGACAACGTGCCTCACAGACGGACTTAACTCGTTGGTCCAATCGCACCGTGCAAGCTCCTTAAGGGTTTCGTTAAATCTGTCTTTTTACTTCATTTTCATTTTCATTTTTTTGTAATATGGCATGTCGTATACTTCGTAATGCTCTACCGTGAAAGAGCTATGCCATTGGCAAGCTTCTTAAACGCGGCTCGCTTCTCAATATTCAATCCACGATATTTAAGATGTGTTGATCGACGTCTAGCTTCTATGTGATGGGTACATCCCCGGCTGGAAATATTCCACATCCTATGAATGTTTGGATATTACGTGCAGGGACTACCGCGTTTATAAACAGTGGCAACGCTAAGGAAAAGCTCGCTCACTACTCATTTGAGCCGAAAATCATACTTTTCAGAAATTTGTCAAGTTGTCAAGCCAGCATTTGATTAAGTGATTCTTCGAGATAGTGAAGATTAATTCCCACACGTCATGATTAGCTGATCTTTTATCAATTTGTTATCTTTTTCTTCTCTTTTTTTATCTTTTTTTTATCTCTTACACTTTAGGATATGCTTCTCTAAGTGATCATTTATTAAAGGAAACTAATGGTTTAAGGCTTATTCGTTTTTGTTTCTTCTCTTTTTTTTGTTCTGGGATTACTGCATTGGTAACATAATTGTTACCAATAAAAGCGGACAAAACATAAGATCTTGAAACAACAGACAACAAACAGACAAACAAAAACTATTAAATTACAAAAAGAAAGAAAAAAATCGTGTAAGTAACAGCAAGTGGTGGTAAGCGTAATAAAAAAGAATAGCTGCGGCGCCGACTTTGGGAACAACTAGAGAAGGAGGGAGAGAATCCTTCCGTATTTGAATTCTACGGCGACTCTTATGAAGTCTCCCCGACGGGCAGTATTGTAGACGGAGATGATGCAGGTACAACCGATGAGAGACGGGAGGCACTTACGTACGTTGAAGCTACAGTACGCCGATTGCAGCAAAGCTATGCACCCATACAAGAACTTGCAGAACAAGAGCAAAGAGAACATAAAAACGACAACTTGGGAGGAACAGAAAATACAACTACCTTAAGGGCGAAGAAAAAAGCGAAGATGGTGCAAGTATATCAAATGCCGTTGTTATGCAGTTTATGCAACAAATGCAACAACAAATGGAACAAAAAGTGCAACAACAAATGCAATAACAATTAGAAATCGTTGAACTCATTATGGAACTAGAGGATGTTAACTTTCATCCTAAATGAAAACGCAGAAATTTATGGTTATGTTTATTCGTAGTTGTCAACTTCCAAAAAATAACAGCTTCCCTCAGACGAAAAAGAATGCAAAGTACATAAAAACTATATAAGTTTTAGTGTAACAAACGGAGATTCGTAATTTTAGCAAGATTTAAAAACAATTAAATCTACAATTTGTAAATCCCTTACTAGGATGGTAACCGCTAACCCGTTAGGCGTAATATTAAAAATTGTGAGCTTATCTAATCTTCATAGATCAAGGATTCCTTCTTAAAGAAAGTTATTTGTTTTGAAAAGATTGGCTTAAATAGTATGTAGTACCTTTTCTTGCTCTATTTCAGTAAGAAGAATTTTTAAGTGCTTAGGGCACTATTTTTTTACTTTAACCCTTGAATGTATGAATTTAAAAAAGAAAAAATTGAAATCAACCGGAAAATGGATGTAGTTAACGGGAAAAATTAAAAAAGCCACATACAAATTTTTCTTTAGTTTTCAGAAAACCGTTCCATGACGTGTAAAATCCATGAAACAACTATTTGTGGGATTTAAACATTAACGAACATTGCATTTGGTACATGACCACTGTGTGGTACTCTTACATAGTGGCATTTTATACCTCAAACTGTTTGAAACTATAGGCCAGTGACTATGCCGTCTTTGCGTCCATCCATAGATGTCAAAGGATGAAATGCCATTCTAGCTTTTTTCGCCTGTAAACTTTGGTTAAATGAGCCATTACCAGGCTGGCCCCTTTTAGTGCACCTTATATGGGATACCGCATTGCAAAGAGCAGTAGCCAAAACATTCGGGAACTACCCAAGATTTGGTAGTTGCTTGTTAGCTTCCTACTACGTTTTTGCACTAACGGCTTAGGGCGATCATGGCAATGGTCATGTTATACTTTGGTATGCATTGGTTTATGGATGGTATTGTAAACAAGGAAGGTTATTTAAGGATATTGAACAAAAATTCGGAGAAAACTACAGATAAACATGGTATATTGGAAACATTCAAATTCACTTCACTTTCTTCCCCAGTTCACAGCAATGAACCCCTTCAAAAATATATGACATGAATTAGATCGCCATGTGCGTTCCGTTCAAGAACTGAAAAATAGACTATAAGAAGAATGGAGTGAGATCTCTGTTTCCTACACAAAAAACATTACACGTAATATGTCGAAACGTTTAAATGGCGTTATTAAGCAAAAAAGAGACCTCACCAAATATTAATTTTTAATAATATGCTGTGTTTTTTCTTGGCATCCTTCCTTATATGAAATAAACCTAATATGAATGACGCTATGCTTTTTGAGCTTTTGAAGTTATTTAATTTTTTGTCTTCTGGAATAGAGTTTCGTTTTTTTTTTTATACTTTAATATGTATTTAATATTCCTTAGTAGTACAAAATAGTAAAAAAAATTATTTATGTTTGGACAATGGATTAGGTTTAACAAGCGTTCACATTTTATCGAGCGAAAAATCCAATATTAAAGAGACTTTGTTGTACATATACATGCTTAAAATGTTTTAATTATTTATTTTTTTTTTTTTTAATATATAAAATATTTTAATAATTTTATTTTTTTTTTATACATAGTTTTGACTATGACATTTCGTTGGTTGCTCCTATTACAAACATATGGCGCCCAACGTAAAAAAACTAGTGCGTAAAAAAATAAAACAAACGAGAAAGAAAAAAGTTCTCTGCTTAATTTACTTTACCTTACAATTTTATATTACTCTAGTACATAGGTTTTCCAATGTATGAGACGATCACCGTACTGTAACATGTTGAACAAAAAAAATGAGGATTTACTTCAAATTTTACTATTATATTTCCTACCAATAATCTAAGTTGATCATGGCCAATAATGTACGTTGATCACTTAATAAAAAATATCACACAACAAGGGACAAAAGCAAGATATTGTAATGTAATAGGCACTTTAAGTAAGCTGAAGAGTTTCTGAAGAGTATCTGCTTGTGTTCACCATCGGCAATCGAAATTCAGTTGTGATGACTTCGTCTTTGCTTGCGCATTAATATATGTAGTAGTGGCATTGTCATAATGCAACCTTAATAAATAACATGAAATGTTCTTTATTTGCAGATGTCTCTGCTTCTAAATTGTTTTGGTAGTTTTGTTTTGTCTTCTTAAATACTCTCTTTTCTCAATGCAACACAGGTTTCTGATGTTGTGCCTGCATATAAATCTTTAATATTTATGATCTCTTGTAAGTCACATACATACTAACCACAAGTGGATCACTCATCTCTAATGTTATCTTTGCTTACATATATTTAGAAATAAAGAAAGGAAAATAAATTCGTGGCTTATGAACGCATGAACTTATCCATGTATTTTCATCGTGGCAGTTGACAACAAAACCCTTCTTTTGCTTGTAATAAAAGCTTAGTTGGACTCTATTGTTGCTAACATGAATAGTATATTAATACATAGTAAAGTAAAAATACAAGCCCACATCTTTCTTTCGTTTCTTTTGCCGTTTTAAGTGGCAATATGGCGAGTTGCACATTTAGTGTAGTGTAGTGCTTGTGATATTCCTTTCTTTTTTTTAGAATGGCAGATTAGGCGGGTTACAGTTATCTACAGTTTTTTCTCTTTAGCCAATTTGTTGATACATTTTCAAAAATGACGAGCAGGACGGTGAATGAAGAAAATTAGGGTTTGAAGTGATTATGTCCTAACAGGGGTACCTACTTGTGTGATATTCCTGGCATTAATGAAAGTTCCCAATGTTATTTCATCTAGGGCAATTTTTGGCGTCCATATAAATTCACGTATTTAAATCGTGATAGAACTTGTCTGCTAGTGGACTCATTTATTTTGAAAATAAGTACCTGTTGTTTGAGCGGCAGGTGTTGGCGATCACGCGTAGTGCTTGAATATTTTTGATCGAATTTGAATCTTCGATTGAATTTCTTGAGTAGTACAACCACTAAAACCGTGAATTTAAAACGTGGTATCGATTGGTGAAGTCTTTATAATTGTGACAAAGTTTATTTAAACACTCTTGTCTTCCTAGATGAAATCAGGATAAAAATTGATATAGATATTTGTTAAGCACATTTATAGTTCCTGTATTTATTTATAAATTATAATATTAATATTACACTGAAAACGTTATACTACAAAATGAAATATATAATAAATTTTTTTTGAAAATATTCTTACCATCTTGTAAAACTGTTACTTAGAACAAAGCGGGAAAATTTTATATTTTTATTTCCTACACGCAACATATGGTTTCTTGCCGGTGATAATATACTATATTAATTCCTCCACGTACAATGTGGATATGTCGGCGATAGGCCTAGAGGTTTCTTCCGCAAAAATCCCGTGAAAGCATCCAAAAAAGTCGTTGAAGATGTTCTTCTTAAAGTATGATCTGTTTCGTTTGCGGTAAAAATGAAAATTTTTGTAGATTCCAACCATCACGAAATGTCAGATTGGCGCTGAAATCCGGGAGCTCTTGTCAGGTAACACCACAGCCGCGACCACACCAATAAAAATTGTGCAAACGTTTAACGAATACAGTGCAATACTTGACGTTCAATCTGCTACACTCCGCAAAAGTTTCAATCAGCGAATTTTAGATTGTCAGCAGAAGCGTCGTGAGATTTTTAATGATGAAATTAGTAGAAGGAGATTACTTTCTAGAAAATATAAAAAGATACTAAAACTCAAACACAAAATTGTAGAATATACAAGAACTTTCGCAACAACGTAATTTCCGCAATTATTACTCAAGAGGGTGACAATAGATTGTTTCCCAGAACAAAAACCGATAATATTGTAGTAACAGGTTACACAAAAATTCTCATGCATTTGCAATGCTTAGGAGCTCAAGAATATGGAAACCGTTAAATCAGACATTTCTTTGAGTATAGCTCACCAACCAACTGACATATAGACTAATCTTCTCTTCACGATTGCCTCACCAAGGGTCGGATAAAGAACTTTTCACTAACAGGCAAAACCTTAAACCAATGTCTTACAATAGCACTAGTGTTGTTCACAGCTTATTTCAAGGCGCACTTTTATATTCAATATGATGCTTCTAGAGATGGAGTAGGAAGAGTTTTGTTCCAGAAAGATAATGACGGGACCAAAAGTCTAATCGAATGTATGTTTCCAAAAGTTAATAAAATAAAGAACGTTTCACGTTTATATATTGATTTTGTGGGGCCATATCCAACAACCACAGATGAAAACAGGTGTATTTGTGCGCTAAAGACGTAATTAAATGTTTAGAGCAAGAAGTTTTCCACATATGTGGAGTACCTTAAATGATACATTCTCACAGTAGTAGACAATTCCAATAATTTCCAAAGAATTTTTAAAAAGGTACGATGTTCGACACATTAAGACAGCTTTTTATGCTCCAAAAGCCAATGCTGCTGAACGAGTCAATAGATCTATTTTACAGATTTTACGTTCACACGTCGTAGAAGATCAGAAAACCTGGGACGTGCACCTCAGTGGCGTTGTCTTTTCTCTAAGGAATGCGATACATAATTCAACAGGCGTGGCGCCATGCTTTGTTTGGCTTGCCATTGATGCAAGACGGATGCTCTTATAAAATAAATCATAAACTGAATAATATGAAAAATATTGATTTTAATAGTACCATGATGACAAGAGGAATGGAACGTAAGGGACATAATTAAAAAACGACTTACAGAAGCTTATGAAAGAAACCAATGGACCTATAATGCACGAAGTCGACAGACTTAATTTAAAGCTGGACATATAGTACGTGAAAAAAATTTCAGACTGAGTAACATGGCTGAATGTTGTAATGCGAAGATAGCACCATCAAATGTCCAGTGTATGATTACGAAAGTGATAGCGAACTGCCTTTATGAAATCAAATACTCTAGGAGATAAGAACTAGATATATACCACACCATTGACATGTTTTCTCTTTGATATCTTGGCATTTTTATTTTTATAGCAGCCCGGATAACTCAGTCGTTAGAGCATAAGACCTTTACTCTCAGGGCAGAGGCCGAGGCCGCACCTTTTTTTTTGATCTGTTGTTAGATAAAAGTGGTCCTTCCCCGTACGATTTTTGCGTACATATTTCATATCGTAAGCAATATCGATGGGTCCGAATTGTTACGTTCGCATAGACAGATGGAGGCGATTTCTGTCGGTCTGCTTTTGCCATTTTTCTTCACAAGACAGGAATAAACCACATAATAGCGGAATTTCGTTTATTTTTTCTTCTTATAATTACTCAGTTATGATAGCTAATATAAAAAAGATGAATTATAAAAAGAGAAAAGTCCAAAGTCCGTTTGTATAACGAAATTAATTTTCTATTAATTTTGCATAACGAAAACGAAAAAACATAAATAAATTCATTTAATATGAAAATGCTTCGATAAAAAAGGGCCTGACTAGTCCACAAGAAAAAAACAACAAAAAACTTTGTAGTTAACCACGGCCGACCTTTCAATTTGACCTGCAACGTTTCGACAAAAAGCTGCATAATAAATAACAACTACAAATACACAACAATTTTCTTTCACGTCTTTTTTTAATTTACTTGGGAGTAGAATCCATTGAGCACAAAAAAATTGAGAGTGTTAATACTAGTGAAATATCTGCTTTATACTCTACACCGTTATTGAATTGGAAGGGATATATGCAATACCAGAAGAACTTGAGACAGACTCAGCTTTTCGTATGCTCGGCTTTTATTACATCGATCGATTCGGAATCACTTTCTGAGTGCAGACTCGCTTTGGGAATTACTTTAAGCTTGTCTGTCCGTCGGGTTTTCTTCTGTGTAACCTACAGGCCTCGATTTTTGAGATATTTTGATGAAAGTCGCTACGCTGACGTGCTTTGGCCTAAGAAAGTACGCTATTGAAAATGGTTCGGATTGGTCCACTTTTTCGACCACACTGTCCGTCTCTCCATCTTCTTTTTTTTCCAACTTATAGGCCACAGCTTTTGAGACATTTTGATAAAATTCTGAGGTATTTTGTCCCAAGGACGAATTGAAACAGGAGTCAGTTTCCTGTTCTCATTATCAAGCTGTCGTGGGACATAGGATACAAAAACGTTATGATTACATTTTGGGAGAATATTTGTGAATCAACGCTATGCATACTAAAATAATGCAAAGAAGAGGAAGAAAAGTTAACAAGTAAATAAACAAAATACAAAACTTGAAGAACCAACTGATGGAAACATTGGAAATCGTCATATAAAACAAGGTTTAACAAATTGATTATATCAAGGTCTATTTAAATTGTCGACTAACTAAGCTAATTTGATGTTTATAACTCCTATATCCATGGTGTATCTTTCTGTGCCCATGTGGTGTTTTTCCTTAACCATTTTATATTTTTTCTTCAACGACCGTCGCTGTACGGTGGGAACTTGTTTGAAGGTTGTCTCGGTAGAATTGCAGAACTCCTCTGTTTTTTTAACTGAATTGTGATCCGTTTTCCTTGCCATACTATATATGGATCATATAGGCGCTGCAAATCACATTGTCAAATTTAGTTTCGAGTAATCCTATATTGCCACTTTTTATCGTTCTCTCGAAAACTTTTTCGTTAATTCCTTGCTCATTTATCCCCTTTTCATTTCATACTTTAAATTTTTGTCTCACGGACACTCCTCAGTCAGCTACATCTGAATATACACATGCTATACCTTTACAGGATTAAATTAAACGGTATAAAAGATTCGGTCTCGACCAAATTTAATTTTCCTACTTGATTATGTTAGTTTTTCTATTTTTTCCCCAATATATTGCAGTGTAGTTCTCTTAGAAAAATATGAGTAAAACTACTTGGATAACGGAAAAATCATACAGAAGTAATGCCTTATGAACAGTTCGTCCGTTTACAAAAAGCATTAATGTAGTTATGATAAGATCGCTTAACGCAACGACTTCCCCAGGAAAGACTTTGGCTTTTGTGGGGGAAGGTGGAAATATCCCGTAGTTAGTTTAGTTAGTAGATGTGCTTTCCTGAAATGAGGAATAGATTGCACTGTCCATTTTACACATCCGTAATCGTTGAATATGAAATTATCTCTTAGTTAATTGTTGTTATTTTTTATGATCTCTTGCATGTTCAAAATTGCTTTGAATATTCTTTTGTTCCTCTTTTATGGCAGTAAGTAAGTAATTAGCTTTGAGGAAATCTTAATCGAAATTTTGGGAAATTTCTCATGTTCATTGCCTTGTTTCTCATACATTTGATTTAGAGAAAACAAACTTTTTCTTCTGCCTTGGAATTATTTGTTGGGTTATTTTTTTTTTCGTATACTTGAAGGATCAGTGTGAATAGTGAATAAGGTACAAGCGTTGGTGGTCATTTGCTTGCATTGGTCAAGGTCAATACGTTTACACATTCATCCATTTATACTTTGTATACTATTCTTTTCCGTAAACACAAAAAAATTATTTTTCTTGAAATTAGTTATTTGCCACCTCCATATAGAAAGAGGCTCAAGATAGTTTGAGCTTTAGTAAAGTCGGCTAACTAAATGAGTTTATTTTTTGAAAAATTTCTGTTGTTGTAACTCTGTTTATTCAGAAAAACATTCTCCTCACATATTCTATATCTCTTTGCAGCAAGAGGGTGAAAATTGTGCTCTTGGTTGTTATTTATATTCGCTCTTCCTAATCTTCCTTAAAAGTTGGCAAAATTGCTTAAAAGTTGGAAAAATTTCTTAAAAGTTGGCAAAATTTCATAATAAACTCAGCTAACGGGTGTCCAATATTCGTTTTGTTGATGTTCGCCTTCTTTATCTTTTTATTGCCTTTAGATATTATCATTAATGTATTTTACATTTTCTCAGTTTCGCCCTGTCTGTTTTTTTTTTTTTTGCGTTTTGAAAGAGTAAAGGAGTTATTTGTGTTCGTTCTGCAATTTTAATAAATAATTTAAAGACATTGCCATTTTACGTTTATTGCAATTTATAAATAATACAATTTTTTTTATTCTCAGAGGGAATGTGTATATGTAAATTTTTGAGTGTGAAAAAGTGCCCGTAATTTTTAGAAATTCTCAGAGAGTTTTTGGCTGAGAAAAACTGTCCGCAATTTTTAGAAATTCTGAGAGAGTTTTTGACTGATGCAAAGTGCCCGCAATTTTTAGAAATACATTGTAGTGATTCTCTCAGAATGACAAGAAAAGTTTTGGTATGGTGAAAAAATAAGAGTGTAATGTGTTTGGTATAATCATCATGAAAATCTCTCTTAGAGCAAACAAAATTTTACAATAACAAAAAGGCTTTGGTACTTTTTTTTACTCTCCTAGTGTTGTTGGCTAACACATACTGGTCTTTTATGTATAATTCACTTTTTAGATTTTGTTAGTCACATAATTAAAATTTTTGATTTTGTTACTCACATTATTCACAAATTTTTATAAACCATGTGAAGAATTTTGGAAAAAAGCTACTTTTCGTCCATATTTTTGAAAAAAATTTCAAATATTAAATACCGCTTTGTGCTCCCTCTCATTCCTGTCCTCTCTATTTCTCTCTCTTTTTCAGACACGAAAAACTTGAAGTAATTTGTCCCAAAACAAACAATTTACAATAACAATGCCATTGCCATATCCGTAGATTTAGACACTCATAGTCATAGATTGCCGAAAGGGGAATGGAAAAATATTACTTCTAAGAAGATGGAAATTATGTGGAATAATCTCAGACGATTGAAGATCAGCCAGGTGTCAGTAAAAATCATTCATGGTAAATTCAGTATTAATTGAGGTCGGGCAACGGGAGCGCATATTGGGTGAGGGAGACGGCTGCATAGCGAACAAATTACATACCTATCAGCGCGCGAAAACACTGTTGCACACTCCAAAAGACGCAATCAAGCAAACAATGCCCGAAACGATCTCATTTAGCACGAGAAAGGCGGCCAAGCACTACACTGATAAGCAATCAAGGAAGTAATGAAATACAATTAAATCAGAAAAGGTCAAGAGTAATAATTTAGAAATCCTAAGTAATTGCGCAATTAACTGATATACGATAACCGTCGTATATATTTGAAATATGTCAATGGTTTCGTGTTGTTTCTTATCTCGTTTATATTATTTTTCTGCTATTCTAGATTAAGTTACAATGTATCTTGCTTGAAAAATAATCGATCTGATTCTCTCACTGCGGTTCCTTTTCTTTTTTCTTTAAGCTGTTGATATGCGATGTGAAGTCAGCATTTGCTTAAGATATTCTCATTTTTCTCTTTTACAATAGACTGTTTTTTTCTCTCTTAAAGTCTCTACAGGTGCCAGCCTTTTTTCTTTTAACGCTCGCAAAACGTGGGTAACACTTCGATGCATTGATGCAAAGAATTTGCGAGATTTAATGTACTACGTGGCTCAAGGCGAAACCTTTGAACAGTTGTGTTTGCGGCAACTGGTACAAGCACATGACGTTCCGTTAAAATGCTTGCAGGTCACTTGAGGATGTAATGGGCACTGTAGGATATATAAAAAAAAAAAAAAAAAATTAAATAAATAAAAGGAAAAGGTTTTGTTTGTCAAAAAAAAAAAAAGAGAAAAAAAAGGTATAAAAGGGGAAGAAAAAGGTTGTTTTGGGACAGTTGGAACTTGGACTTGAACAATAAATAGAAAAAAAAAAAATTTATATAAAAATTCTTTCAATTTGCATTTCTCCCGGCTATTGTGGAAAATATACTGAAAGAGAAACAAACTGAAAATCGGGAAAAAATTAAGAAGGATCGTATAAAAGTTATATATAAATTCATTCAACGCGAATTTGCATTTCGCTCTGTTGTAACACGAAATTGCATTTCACCTGGCTATTGTGGAAAATTAATGAAAGAGAAACAAACTGAAAATCGAAAAAAAGGACACCAGCAAAAAAAAAAGAAAAAAATTTAAAAAAAAATATATATAAAGACTGAACTCAAAAGTTTGAGCAAGGCGGTTACGTGTGTTGGCATATAAAGACTGAGCTCAAAGTTTGAGCAAGGCGGCTACGTGTGTTGGCGATCCGGACGACGACTTTTTTTTTGTTTTGCATTTAATTTTCCTTATTACAAGTTTTTTTGTTAGAAATTATTTTTGTGATGTTATTAGATCCTTTAGCGGCGACGATGCGCATCGACGTTGCTGAATTTGGTAAGCTAACTGATAATTAATCCTTAAAAACTAATGTTACGATTTTTTTTGTGTTTTTTAAAAAAAAAAGAAAAAAGAAGAGAGAAATTTTGTGAATTTATATTTTATCTTAGCTAAATACGAGTTTTTTTGGTTATTTTACCTAATTTTCCTTTAAAAATAAAATAAAATATGTATTATTATTGAAATGCCTGAAAACTGGTGAGATTTCCTTGGGGAGGGGGGGTGTGACTGAGGGGTGAGGATAGGCAGAATGGGTAGGGCACAATTATGAATTGTTTTTTTTAGTTTCCTGTGTAAAGTTTTTTCCAAATTCAATGTAAGCATGTTAGATAAATTAATGAATCATTAGTAACAAAAATTAATAAAATTATCCTGAACCTAGATAAGATCTTTCTCACCCATCCCATCCGACGAGCCAGGCCGGAAACATGCGATAGGTTCTTGATAGTTTAAGATAACAGCAATTTTACTCCCTTGAAGAGTAGATTCCCGATAAATGTTACAAGGAATATCACAGCAACGAAAACTAAAACAGATTTAACTTTTTTTTTGGATGTTGCAAGATCTGCTACCGGAGTTGGAATCAGCGAATCATCCCGAAGCCTTTGATTATATGCTCTTATTGCTAAAAAACGAAGAGCCTACAAATGAGCTAATTCGATTACTTTTAAATAAGCAAACAAAGACACGCGGAGATCCTTTTGCAACCTCGGCTCTAAGGTAAAATATTGCGTTTGGAATTATATTAAATGATTTCATATTTTTTATTTCGATAGGTTTTGTTGCCAAAGGGGGGAAGAGAAATTATCAGAAATTATTGCGTCGTTATTAACATCCAAGTATCCTAGCTCATCACCCAATAAAAGAAAAAGACCACTCAAAGGCAGGTCTGCCGTAAACCGTTCACCTTCAGCAGATCAGGTAAACAATTTTGCATAATATTTAGCGCATTACTTCGGGCATTTTTTTTCTATCGCAGGTATTAAATCATTTGGAACATTATAGAAAAAGTTGTCGTCATGGTACTGGCACCGGCCTGTATGTACATGATACAATGCAAAGGGCACTCCAAACCGCTTACACACACAGTACTGAAAGCACAAAAGTAAAACGAACAACTTTTTTCCCCCGCAAGCGAACTAATTTTTGGTATTTGTTTTTAAAAGTAATATAGCGATTTATTTGCACTGGCTGCTGAAGACGAAACCACGGCCGTGGGCAGAAGAGGGGGCAGTGATCGCGACCGCAAACAACCCTCATCTAAAAAGGATACAAGTAATCAAAGTAATAGTAACAAAAAGAACTCCGATCCTGTTAAAACTATCTATTCATCCGATGAAGATTCAAGTGAGGTAAGAAAAAGTATAAATATCATACACGTGGTATTATCACTATCTGTAGGTCAAAAGGGCTTTACTTTTAAGAGGCTTCAAGTAATATTTGAGATTGTTGTCCGCTGTCATAGGTAATAGTGATCAAAATCTTGACATTCATGGTTTTTTAAGCAAATCGCGTCCACTTCCAAATTTTTTAATTTTGCTTCTAAGCTGAGTGCTTTCTGAGGTTTTGAGAATGTCAACAACATGGTAAGACATGGTGAGTAAACTCGGACTATCAAGCTAATTGAAATCTAATGTTTATTTGAATCACTTTCTAATTGTAGTATTGTTTTATTTTGAAATAAGGTGTAGAAAATCAAAAAAATATGATGGAATTAATTAAGTATTTTATATTCATTTTATTCATTCATTCAGTCAAAACAAAAGAACTTCACAGGCTAAGAAAAGGAAAAAAATTAATGATTCGGAACATGATTAATGAAAGCACCAAAATCCTACGCCACCATATTGCCACGACGATGCCGATGATAATGATGATGAACATAATAATGATAAAGATATTTACAATCAAATTGTTTGAAATTACAAAAATTTGAAAAAAAGCAAAAAAAAAACTGTAAAATGCAACAGAAAAAAAACAAAAAAAAAATGTATAATATTATTGTAATTAAAAAGCAAGAAAAAGTCTAATAGCATTAGTAATGCCATTTTATTTTTAATAAAAATAAAAAAATATTTTTAATAAAAATAAAAAAAGGACATTTGAAAAACAAAAAATGCAAATAATAACTAAAATTTCAAATTTTCCCTTTTTACTGTACTTCCCATTACACTCCCAATCCCCTCCCGGCCACACCTAATGCAGATCATTTTGTAACAAAATTGAAGCAAAACGAAACATTGTGAAAAGACTAAAAAATTGTAAAACAAATTCATAATTACGTATACATAAAACAAAGTAAGAATAAAAATAACAAAAATCGTGTCTTTTACTTAATTTTAAAAAAGAGCAAAAAGTGTTTTATTAACAGCTCTTGTTAAGGTTTGGAATGTCAATACCGACCTAAACACAATTGTCTTCAATTTCAAATTTTTATTTAGTTTCTTTTTCGACTTAAAGGCGGCTTTTTTATGAAAGTAAGTCCAAAATGTATACAAATAATAATAATAAGTAATAGTAACAAAAGAAGAATTACAGCCATTATTAAGTATATGTAGTATATACTTACATATACACATATATATATATAGATATGTAGATACTTGGATACTTTAGCAATAATTACATGTTTATTTCTATGTTGTTATAAAATTTATATTGTTCATCTTCATGGACGTTGTGCAAAGGACGCACATCTTGTATTCTGATATCCCTGATACGCTTTATTTGACGGCAACTCCAATCGAAATGGGTTTTTATATAGGAACTAAAGTAATGTAGGGAATATGTAAACTAATTTAATATGTCAATAGAGCGGCCGTACTTTTTCATAGTAACCACTACAGAAAGTAGTGGTAGTGGTACTTATGTTGCTCGTCTTAAGATTATCATTATTGGTTTAACCAGATAATAAATTCTAAGACTAAAGTATTAAAGCATTAGCAGCTAAGGTTATCGGCTTTATTGAAAACTCTCTTAATAATTTGTTGTCGAAATTGCAAACCAACAACAAAATATATTACAATACAAAGACACCGAATTCCTTCACCAACCTGTTGCTTTATTAACTCGCAAGAGCACGTTTAAATGTGCGTTTACGTATATTTGCTTAAAAGTGCGCTTAGGTATATTTTCTCTTTCTATTTTTGCTTAAAAGTGCGCTTAGGTTTATTTGCTCTTTCTATTTTTGCTTAAAAGTGCTCCCAACTTCAACATCCTAGCATTGTTTACAAAAATAGATTGAATTAAAATTTTTAATGGTAAGAATAATGTATGTATCTAATACAAAAATTGTTACACCTTTGTACTCTTACTCTCCTAACCCGAATTCCTTTTAAATATAACCAAATAATTTTAATTGCAATTAGCTTTGCATAAGAAACACGCACAATAACAATTACTTGTTTAACTGGACAGCTGCTATTTTAATAATTTATTATAAACTTTTTTCTTTTCATATTAAGTTTGTTTTATTCTGCGTGTCGCTTTTTCTTCCATCGTTTCGCATCCTCTAAAAACTCATCTCTTTGAAATTTAACATTTGATATTGTGGTTGAAGCCCTCTTAATATCAAATCATATAATTCCTTCACAGTAAGGATAGTAAGCTCAAGCCCCTGTGCTATCCAGTAGAAGATTTTAGGTAATTAGATTTAGAAGAATTAAGAAAGAAATTAGTGATTTGTATATATATTTATATAATGCTGCTTTTACGTCCACTTCTCCGGTTTTCCTGCACGATTTTCCTTCAAAATGATGACAATTGGTGACAGTTTCGTGTACCCAGTTTTTTCCAATTATATATGTATATGCTTAAATAGATACACAAACACGTATATATTTGAAAGAGTTGACGAGAAGTATTTTTTGCATTCAACTTTATTCCGAATTATATAGAATTTATTAAAAAGATAACTAGTTGGTGGGAAGTAAAAAAATATAAATTAGAAAAAAGCGAATACTTTGATAAATACATGAAAGAATTAGGTAAGTTTTAAGTTCATGGACAATTATAAACCGTTATACCGCTGCTATTTTTTTTAAACGAAAAAAAAATAAAAATACAAACATTGCTTTATTGTGAACAGCAAAGGAAAAAGCAAGCAGAAACTCCTTCTTATTGGCATTTATTCAATTGTAGTCAAAAAAAAAAAAAAAAAAAGACGTAACTGCATGAAAAAACGTTTATGAAAGAAAACTAAAACGATTTTATTCACATTTTTAATGGAATTTTTCCGAAAAATATAATAAAACTTTTTTGAAATATTTCCAAAAATTTTTGAGTAATTCTCTCATTATTGTTATATCCTATATTACCTACGCAAGGGAGGATATATTATATGTAATAGCCAGAACCAATCGATTCATAATCACCTTATGAATCTATCTGTCTGTCTACTTTCTTTTTTTGTGCTCAACCTACAAGTTCAATGTCGAACGCTATTGGAAACTTTTGAGATGGGACACCCTTTTCGACCACTTCCCATATAACATCTTATTTTGAAATGTCGTTGTATGAATAAGCGTATTAAACGTAGTGGTACAGCGTGTAAGGTGTAGGCTTTAACCATGGGCAGTGTTCCACTATAGTGATTTTACTTATTATGATTGCTATTAATCGTTTAGACCAAAAAAATAATCCTAGAACCAAAAGTATGATGAGCATTGGCAACTAGAGACTATCTATCGATCATTTTTTTTCTTTGTTAAACAGTGATTACCATAAGCATATTTCAATGCTTTATGGTGTTCAAAATGTGGCTAATTTTAATCGTTTGCTTAATAGGGTAATAAGGGTAAATACGTTAAAATTATTTGCGGTCCTATGAAGCTTTTCGAGCAATCAGTGCAATACAGTATGTGGTAGGAAAAATTATCCATCATTATGGTCTTGCCCCTTAGGGGCTTAACTATGCGAAAGTTTTGAAAAATTGTTAACATAAGTAAGAAAATAGGTATTTGTTTGTTATTTTCCACAATTCGAATTTATTCCTCAACATAGTCTCTATAAATAATATGGATTTTGTTAAATTGTGGGCTGACCAAGTTGTTGACATTTAGAAAAATTAAGGTGCGATTAGTTTTCTTCTTTCAACTTTCTTAGATCTTAGCTGTTACTTATTGCGGAGTATGGTAGTGCGCTCGTTCTTCAAACAAGCCGCCTGCCTTTGCAGCAATTTAGTTGTACAGATTTTACTCGCTATGCCTAATATTCTCACTTTTAAACCTTTTTTTTTACAACTACTTTCAATTTTTAAATTTGCTGAATAAAAACTGGTGAAAAAGTTGGTAGTAACTTAATGTTCTAAATTTCTACCAAATGGATTTAATTTTCGAACGCCTACTGGCAGAACTATTCTGTTTATATGTCTAAATGGTTTTATTTTTTAGAACTAATACGATAGGAAAGACATACACACACACACACAAAATTGCTCTATGAAAAGTATGGGATGCGTACGAGAATTTTCCGCGCACTTCCCCACAATGAAGGGTCGAAGGGCAAACTTCCAAAATAGGGATTTTGTGATAAATATATACAGTCGTTTACTTTGTAAGTTGAATACTTTGCTTCAGCCTTTCAACTACAAGTCAAAAGGAAATTATCATTCCCGTTGGTTAGTAACGTTACGTTATTACTGACTAACATTTAGAGGCATCTATTATTATTTGGAAATAATTACTTGTCGTTTAACTTCATTAGGTCGTAAGAGAGAAAGCATGGAAAGGGAGGAGAAAATATGTTTCTCATATGAATATATGATGGCGCATTACGCGATTACCCTTTCATTGCTAACTTTTAGTTGTTGTTTATAATTTTTCTTTTAAATATTTATGAGAGATTACCTGCGATCAGCTATGCGTCGGTAAACAGACAAAGTTCTTGACATGACCCCGACTTTTGCGGGAGCGAGCAAAGTAAGCAAAATACTTACAACTAGAAAATAAAAAAATCTAATAAACTAAGCTTCTATACCAAAAGCTAATAAAAGCATATTATAATGAATGATATACGTACTTATCATAAAATATTTTGATAGCATTAACTAAGTGTTAGGTACACAATTTAACGCATATGTAAAACGAAAACATTAAACAATTTCTTTTAGATTGGTTTTATTTCACATTTCGTTAATTATATTGTTTAGGCCTTGACTTTTATAAAAACAAATTTGTATATCAAATGCAATTCATTAAAAAAAGGTTTATAAAAATCCAATCGAATATAATGATTTTAGCATGAAATTATTTTTATGTATGCATTGCGCCTCTCTGTGTGTGTGCTAAGAAAATTACAAAATATTGTTTATGTACCATAAGTAAAGCACTATTGACGACTTTTATTTTAATATATTTTTTTGCAATATTGTTCTATTCTGTCCGTTCTTTTGTAAGCTTCTAAAATATTAAAAGCGGAAAAAGGGTATTTATAGCCGTTTTGGGGCAAATATAGTACACTTACCATCTTCAGCAAATACAAAAATAGCAATATGTTTTCTTTTTTCTTTGGGAATTGTGGATTTGTCGGATCATTTTGGTGAATACTTCCTTCCGATATTGATTTATTTTCTTGGGAAAAATATAATGATCTCATCGATCTTAGTTATGATAGGAACATCCCTGAATAGATCGCAATTTTCTTTATTATTTGCTTACCTGAATGGAGTTTCGACTTTTCCAATGGCCAATGGAGGCGTTAAGAAAGAAAAAAAATGTAGATGGCAGCGTTGTCGATACACATACTTTTTGAAGTTCCGTTACCAGCGTCATATATATGTGACGAACAAATCTTACCTGAGCCCGCCGTCACGTATATGTGACGATATGTGTGATTATATGAAATTATATCATACCCTAATAAATATGAAATATTTATAAAATAATTATATCTAAAATTTATAATAATAAATATTAAATTCTGAACCATTCAGTACAATTTTTTTATAAAACAATTAGGAAAAATAAATAAAATAAATTTTAACATTATAAAACATTAAATCTCTGAAAATAAACATTATCATGAGTACGAATTGTAGAAACTAAAATTGAGAGGTTTAAAGTCCCTCACAAACTCTAAAAGTTAAAAATATTATTCGAAAAAATAATTCATATTCAATTACTCTTAAAAATAAAAATATTAAAAAAAATAATCTAAGAACTAAATATTCTAATCTTAATAATATAGATAATAAATGCTTACGATTAGAAATAAAAATAAAAACACTTATTAAAAACAAAATTCTTGGAAAAATTCAATATAAATATATAATCATTAGTTTTAATAGTTTCATAAAAACCTTGGTCTTGTAAACCAAAATTAATTTACAAATTTTTAAAACATCAAGAAAAAAGAACTTCTTTATCATTAATCTCCAAAATTAATATTTTTTTTAAACTATTTCTTGAAATTATTCAATAAATTTTATATTCTCTTCTATTAATATATAATTTTATTTTTATAAGTATAAAACACCCTTTAGCTATAGGATTAATTCTATTAATTCCTTATTTAGGACAAGATTTAGTTCAATGAGTATCAGGAGGATTTGCTGTTGATAATGCTACATTAACTCGTTTTTCACTTTTCATTTTGTTCTTCCTTTTATTGTATTAGCCATAACTATAATTCATTTAATATTTTTACACGAAACTCGATCTAATAATCCAACAGGATTAAATTCAAATGTAGATAAAATTCCATTTCATCTTTATTTTACATATAAACACATTGTAGGATTTATTATTATATTAATAATTTTAATAATATTAATATAAAAAAAAATCCCTATTTATTAGGAGATCCTGATAATTTTATTCCCGCTAATCCTTTAGTAACACCCCCTCGTATTCAACCAGAACGATATTTTTTATTTGCTTATGCAATTTTACGGTCTATTCCTAACAAACTAGGAGGAGTAATTGCTTTGGTTTTATCAATTGCTATTTTAGCTATCCTTCCATTTTACCACTTAAGAAAGTTTCGAGGAATTCAATTTTATCCAATTAACCAAATTATATTTTAATCAATAACTATAATCGGATAATATATTGGAGCTCGTCCTGTTGAAGACCCTTATGTATTAATCGGGCAAATTTTAACAGTTATATATTTCACATTTTGTATGTGCAACGCTGGAATGCAGCAAAGTGAACATAAAAAAAGTAAGTATGTATAAGAATACAAGTATGGCGGCGCACATACTTGTTGTTTGCCGTTGTTATTTGAGTGCAGGTCTTCAATAAATATTGTTTTTTTTTTTAGCACTGCTTGGAAATAAGAATTTTTTTTTTATCAGACTCATGAAAATATGATTTTATGATGTTTCAAGGATTTTATTCTAATAAAACTGCCAAGCATGGTAGTATAGAATTTTTTGGTGGTATAAAATTTTTTGGTAGTATAGAATTTTTTGGTGGTATAATAATAAATATTCAAATAAAATTTCTGTGATGTTCATTATCAGTTTACGATAATTGTTTCGCCATATGTGATGACAGGGCTATCAAAGAAATTATCTATCTGCAGCGCAGTGTCACTTATGTCATCCCAGATGCATCCCACAAAAATAAGTAACAATTGGTGTCATATCTAAATAATAAGGCGTCTAAGGTGTGGTAGCAGTTTTTTCACTAAGGCTCTGGTAGCGAAAGGGTTAAGCATATTTCCCTGGCGACTATAAACAGAATGATTTCACTACTTTGAAAGCATATTAACTGGGAGAGCTTTGCTTTTATTTTAAGAATTTGTTAACTCTAGGATACTACAACAAAAAGCGTAACTTGTTTTACACTTTATGTAGGCAACGTCTTTTGCGTTTTGTGAGCTGTATGACAGCGGGCACCGTTCTGCCGAAAATAAACACATAGCATTAATTTAATTAAATAAGTAAATGTATTACAGACGGATAAGGCCGGCCGCTAAAAACACTACATAACTTTACCTAATACGTATTAAAACATTGTAAATTATCCCATCTTTTCACGTAAGATTTAATACATACTTTTGTACCACATGGCGGCTTAATTTTAATGAAAATCCTTATGTAGGGTAGGAACCAAAAAATGAGCTTACGTGGTCCAAATTTTACCCAATTCATTTACATGTCAGACCATTATTGTGTACAAAATAGTAAAAGGGAGACCGCGTTGCGATACAAAGGACAATTTGTTGTAGAAACGGTTAGATGCGAAAATGGTCGAAAAATTTACCCTATCCATTAAAATTTTTCACATCGGTTTATTATGGCGAAATATTCAGCCGAGTAGACGAGTAGGTAAGAACGACGACTACCACTTCCATATTCGGGAGTTTAAATCTAAAGTGCGGCAGGGTTTTCTTTTTTCGTAACTATAGTGCGGTGTGCCTTTACACTTATCGATTGGGTACACACCCATTAGACTGCGGCCACCACCTCCGAATTTTTCTCTCCTTCTTTTCTTCTTTCTGAGTGTTATGATTTAATTAATTTTCACTAGGGTTCGTCAGGCGTACCAGGTTTCGTCGAAACATCTCAAAAACGGCATTCTGCAAATTGAACATAAAAATCCACGGACAGGCGAACGGACGGATAAGCTTAGATTAATTCACAAAATCATCCTGTATCGGTCGACATAATGCAAGTTGCGGTCAGTAGGTTAAATACAGACATATACGGACAGTCGGACCGACAGACAGACGGGCAGGCAAACAAAGTTTAAAAGGATCAAGAAAATGCTTCTGAATCGATCGATACAATAAAAGTTCAATCTGACTTGCGACTTTCTTGATGAATTCCTACAGACTTACAAAAATCGAAAATCGTTCGAGAACGCATTCAACCTCCGTAATCGTTGCGTCAGAAGATTCCTTTTGCCACTTTTTTTTGAAAAACCCAGTGAAAAAATTTAATAAAACATTGGAACTTTATTGTTAGTAAAACCAGGTTAGAGGTGTGAGTTAAGGCAAATTGTAAGTTGTGAGAATTATAATTTCTTAAACAACTTTTTTTTTTAATTTATGAGTGGATGAACCGTAGTCGCATCAGCTTATGCATTTGGCTAATCAAAAATTGTTAAATTTCATTTTTTCTTATCATCTTATAAACTGTAGTCAAGGGAAATCGAATCCATTTTTAACGTGGGGCTTCCTAATAACCTAACACCGTGCAAATGTCTTGACGCGCTAAATTTGAGACCTACAACCTAAGCCACTTTTACAAATTTTCAAATCTTGTAATTTAATTCTTATGACTTTGAGGACAGCCTGGTAAGCGTTCTCCGAAGGGATCACTTCAAAATATACCAACAAGCGAATGTGGAATATGAATATTCGGATGTTGTCTATTGAATGGTAACATAATTTAAGTGTATAGCCAAGTGGTACAGTAAGCGTGTATGTTATACCCAAATATTTCATAATAAAGGATTGAATTAAATTTTTTTGTCTCGTGCATACGTTGGTAAGGAATTGTACAATACTCCCTCAATTACACGTAACTAATAATTACTTTTTAATAATTTCGAAATATTAACTAAAAAACAACTTTAGTTTGGATAAAAAACAAAAATTTTTTTTTTCTTATTTACCAATAAAACAAACAAAAACAAACTATTAAGAAAGCTGTACTTGGGCGAATTTTTTACATCAAATGACCATGTAAACTTAATTTAATGGATTTATTGTACATAATATGCATCTTTCGTTTTTTGTTTTTTATAATAATAATTTGTAATAAATAGTAAATAAATATAAAAAACTCATATGGGTAACATACAGGCAGAAACTTATCCCTCGGCCATCGAAGTCATTTGTAACAGTTTCAGCATGCTTGTAAATACGTAAAAGAAATTCCATAAAGTGCATGAATTTTATCAATGGCGCTAATGGCATGTGGACTGCACTAATTGCAATCAGCCTCCGCGAAGTAATAGCTGACAATGGTCCTGCGGAGGAGAGATGTCGAAGTAATGTGTATGTGGGTAATAGTTTTCATATTTAAATGCTATGGATGGCCAATCCTGCATGCTGCTAGTACGGGCCAGTAGCTCGCATAGCCAAAAAAAGAAAAAAAAACCCATTCCACTCAAAAATGAATACATTTTAACTTTATGTTTACCGCACCATTCGTGGTCAATTACTTTCTAAAACTTTAGTATAAAGAATACCTTAATGGAATCTGCAAAAACTTAAGAATGATCTTTGCTGAAATGGGCTTTACTTTCAGTTAACCTTCTCTTCTCTGATTTAAGTAAAATTTTCAGATAGACAGTTTCGGGCTGCACTTTAAACAAGAAAAAAGACACTTATTGACAATGGAAGAATTGATTAATAACAATTCCAACGTAAAATCGTATCAAAATTATAATGCTAATAAATAATGCAGAAAAGTACAAACGTATTACAAATTAAACGTGCGTGAATACCGCTTTTAGTAATGCATTAAAGAAAAAGGCCTTCTTTTACCGTTAAGCAGTTAAAAATATTTCATAATTTGTTATTTAGTAACAACATAGAAATTTGCAACTACAGACGCACACACTTGTACGCCAACACAGCGTGTAAAGGACTTTTGTCAATAACAAATAATTGCAAAATTTCACTTTTACACGTTTTGTTTTTGGATGCTTTTATTTAATTTAGAAAGAATTTTCCGTATTAATATATGTGCCTTATATCCGAAAGTCCAAATATACAAATTTTTTACTTCCGTCACTATAGTGCTAGTCAATCATATCAGCAAACAATGATTTGTAAAACATGTATTTAAAAAACTGGTTCTCATTACAAGAAAATATATACATAAATTCTTTGTTAAAAAAAAAAAAAAAACCAAACATCTAATCTAAAAAGCTTTTTCTTACACCTATTAAAAAGAAAGATTAAGTACCTTGAAGACAATAAGAATAAATCTTAAGTTTTATTTATATTACATGCTTTTTATATGTGTATACGTTTAGCCAAATGTACATTTTTAACTTAATAGTCTTTGATCTGAAATTTGTAATATCTTTCTTATACGACTCAGTTTTCGTTGACAT
>CCAG010013808.1:0-32759 GCA_001077435.1 Glossina morsitans morsitans | reverse complement strand
TTATTATATCGTAAATATTTTTTATTTTTTTGACCAGAACGTGAACATAAAGTGAAACGATATGAATCCCTTTTCAAGTTGGAAGTTTCAACACATTGGAATACACCCGAGCATTATCATATAGGATTTTTTTCTTTCTACACTATTCCTTCGGAGATTTCAGCTTCATATACGAAAATCTGTAACATTTTGTAGTGAGACTTGGTTGCTGTATATTTATTGTTTCGAATTTTCATTTCTTCCTATATATATACATATATATATATATATATACATATTTATAATAACTAGTGCATGTTTTTGTTACAGTCGCCATATAAACATATATATTCTCTCTTTCCTGTTCTACGTACATATGTATGTATGTATGGATCTGCGTATATAAATATACATATATAGCTTAGTTCATTTTTTTTCTTTCCTATTTGTTATAAATTTTCTATGCTCTCTTTTTTTATTTTTTTTTTTATTTTTTTTTTTTTTTTAGTAAACGGTACTCTTGATATTTCCTGTTGTTACATTACGCTATTGTTTTACTTCTAGTTTCTTTTGTTTTGTTGCACTTTATTTATACGAGACCCTCCAGCTAACTGGTTGCATTTGAGTCGTTGTTGTTGTTGTTCTTGTTGTTGCTCTATTTTTTGCTTTTTTTTCTCAAAAAATTTAAATCGCTTTTATTTGAAGTGAAATCCTTTATTTCATTCTTTTCTATAATAGCAAAATATATATATATATATATATATATATATATATTAATACATATACATATATATATATATATATATGTGTATATATATTATATTTTGGTGCAGAGCCAGTTGATGCACTGAAATCCTTTTGTTACCGCATGGAATTGTCAACAGAAAAACATCATTATTGTTCGCCTTTCATATTTACAGCTTATGGAACTGAAATCATAATAGAAAATATTATTTTTATTTATTTTCATTGCTTAGAATTTTTTAAAACACATTTAATCAAATTGTAAAAAAGAAGAAAACAAAAAAAAAAAGAAAAGAGACCACCCGCCCTATTAATGTTAGGTCGGTATTTAAGAAATTTCGATATCCCTTCCAGCTATCTGTCTCCTAATTAGTAGTACAAAGGAAACTTTCCCGAAAATTTCTCTTTTTTTTTGAATATTCTTTTAAATACCGTTTTTTAAAGGTCTTGCATTTTAATTATTCATAATTTGCATTACAAACTTAATCGCCCGCGGACCATATATTGTGTGTGTGTAAACGAAATAAGTTTCGTTTCTTATATATCCATGGCTGACTACAGCTTTTTGCATAATCAAATATTAATTGTTTTTGAAGTTAGCCGCTTGATAAACGTATGATAATGGCATAATAATTGAGTTCGTGTGTACGACAGTAAAGCCATTTGCAATTTTGATTAATAGAAGAAAGCACATTAAACTCTTCTAATGATTACCAATTGTACGACAAGCATATTTCATTTTCGTGCAGATCTTTGCAAGAAAGGTGATGGCACACCAATCAAATTTTATGCTTGTGTAAGTCCACGGAAATGAAGCACCTTTCGAATTACCCTTCTATATAGTTTCCATTCCAATACGAATACATTTACGGTTTTTCATTTTCTCTTTGAGGAACGAAATCATGATCCACTTTTGGTTCCTTAACTCGATTCAAGCATACTGTAAGTTTACATGATAAGTTTAGTAAAAGCTAAATTTGCATAGAAAGTCAACGAGCGCATAGCAGCAACGAGTGACGATAGAGGGCAGAATATATCGATTTTCAATGTCTGCACTTGGCGGGAAGCGTTAATCACATGAGTTCCCTAGAACCGTTCGCAATTAATATAGACAATGCTGCAGAAGAGAGGACTTATTCCAAGCACTGGTTATCAGAATGAAACTTCAGGCAAGGTCCAAACCTTCCCTTCTGGAAAGGGGGAACCACAGAAACCATGAGCTCTGGTCAAAGAGACGTATCCAAGCGATCAAGCCTCACAGATAGGTTAACCTGTTGCGTTCAAAAGGTGATCGGACATACCGGCTTCCACATGGTACGTCAATATGCAAACGTCCACTCGAAGGATCGTGGCAAGCACCTATCTGCAGTTTCACCAACGGTCCCACCTCTACCTGCCTACGCAGGGTAATCGTAACTTTGTGAGCGGACAACTTGACCTCTGTCGATTCCATAGTTCATAGCATGCTTTAGAATTATCGATGTGCGCGAGTCATTATGTTCGTAATTTCACACTTGCATTTTGGATTTTCCATACTTCCGGGGAAGCCACTTCCACTACTCTCCCCCTTGGATTTATTGTACGAGGAGAATGAATCCACTCAGCTACGCCAGCACTCATCACACTACGCTATCGTTAGTATTCGACAGCCTACTGGTTGTGGACCGGACCTCTTGAGTACATTGGTGAGGAAGTCAATTCAGTCAGTTTTTCTCATATTCAAGAGAAGTGAAAACATCTCTCTTGAGAAAAAAAAAGTTCTGAAAAATTTAGCGTCACCAGATGGTTTGCCATCCCATCCGGGTCCAAGTACAAATGGGACCTGATGAGAAACTATTGTGGAAGAAAAAGTCTTAGCAAGAATCGCTGAATGTCGAAGAACATGACGTCGCAGATTTTATTACTCGCATTAATTAAAATCAAATTTTATCTTTAAGAAAAAAAAAAGAGAATGATTTTAGAAAAAAAGGCAGTCATTGTTCATCGAAATCGGGAGCGCCTTACTCAAAGAACATAACTAGAATTTCAACGCGGCTTTCATTCACTTGATCCGTGGTTATTCCCGAGATGTATGTCGCCACTAGCAAGTAATTCTAAAAAATATAAGGATCTTAAAGCTACCCAAATGAGGACAAAAGCTATTTAAATAGGTAGTGCACCGAAAACATATGAAAAGAGCAGACCATAATCGAAAGTAAAGGCCTCGGATCTATATGACATTGCTTGACCTTCTTGTTGACGAGGTCAGGGAATTGGGCAAAAATTCGCTACATCGATTACAAGAAGCTTTCTTCTTGAAAGTCGTTAAGTAAAATATACTTTCCGAGATTAATTGTGAGGAAAATATTGTAACGTAATAGTGTTTTACGCAGTTACACATATCGCTTGTTTTACGAACAAAAATCACGAAGCTAGCGTGCATCAGTGTTTGCTTTGTCTGACTTTGCTGATTGCTCGTTTATTATAAATGATTATTAACATCGTATGTGATTAAGAAATTAAAAGTATTATTATTTTCATTTAAAATACTTTTTGTTTGTGCTCTTGTTGTAAATCAAAACCTATGTCTTTCAAAAAAAAAAAAAAAAAATAATAATAATAATAATAATTAATAAACTGCTGACAACTGTATAATAAAATAATTCGATGAAATTTTTGATAAATTTTTGCAATCACATAACATATCGTAGTTATGTAAGTTATTAATCTCGTTACAGTTGTACAGCAAGCATATCTGGATGTGTGTGAAACGTTGTGGTTGTAAATATTAAGCATATCCCTTATGGGGGAGATCTTGCGTTAAGAGGATGCATGTTACATATGTTATCATTTGTAGTTGTTTATAAAGGGAACGGAATTCGGAACGAGGTCTCTCTCTCTCTCTCTCTGCATTACATGTCCTAATAATAATAATAATAATAATAATATCCAATTAACATCAACGTTTGTGTGCATAGATGGAAAAATCGTTAACATTTTCATATAATATCTCATGTAACTGATGTTTTAACCATGTTCGATAATAATTAAATGTATTTATGATGCGGTTGGATAGACATATGTAAATTGACTTAAGAGCACACACACGTTTACGTACGCATTTACATATGCAGCTTAATTATCGCAATCAAATAATGCGATACAATAATATTGATAATGAAATTGTTATGAACTTTTAAGTTTGATATGAAAAAAATAAAAGAAAAATAATACATATACATATATATATATATATATATATATATTTATGCAGGTAAATTTAATAATGTTGACCAAGTTAACACTTTATTGTTTACATATTTACATATTTAAGTGGGATTATTTTCAAAATTATACACTCAGGATAATGAATTATATTATCCCGATCTCATAAACAAGTTATATTTTATGTATGTATGCATATGTATATATATATATATATATATATATGAACTTTTGAATGTCAAAATTTTACAATTCTTGCAGACCATTACCACTTGATGTCTCCTTTGCCACTTATCTCCACTTCTCTTGCACTAACCCAGACTCTCTCGGGGATAAAATTAAGAATATTTCCACTCCCTGTATAAACAATTTTCTTCTTTCTTTTCTCATTTTTTCTATCACTAACTTTTTTGTATTCTTTTATAACTTTTGGTTTGAAAATTATTGTACGAGATGGTTATTAAAAATTTACTCGATCGGAATATTTTTCGTCAATTCTTATCATAGGCTAACACGCTTTTATAATTCTTCAGCACGTTATTACTACTTAATGTGGGAATAACACAACGCTCGGTTCTTTCTCCGTCTCCCTTCCTGGTGTTCATTAATCGCCTCGTATGTGTAATAGAGAACCATATTTATCACTTTCCACACGGCAGCACCTTGTATCCACCGTTTACCCCGTTCAACACGAGACTGCACAAAACCGACTTATTAGATAAACGCTGCATGATGACAGAGAAAATTGCTAGAGACCTGGTAAAAATATCTGTATGGGATCGCACAAATAGAATACCAACAAAATTTTTGCCTTTTAACGCCAAGGAAAATTGTTGAAACAACCTGCCTTTCTCCTTAGGTGATGGCAATGTAAAAGAGCTGGCAACTTGTTACCTTAGGTCCTGAGAACAAAATAATGCAAAGCATCGAGAGATATTCCCAAGACCCTTAGCTTTCTTAAGCCGCTGTGTAGCCGATGTTCGCATCGATTATACAGTTGAGGACCGCAATTCGCCTGCATGGGCGGAAGGCTCTAGATATTGCCCGAGGACTTTCGACCGCGTAAAACGAAGAGTTCAGAGGTCTGTGAATAATGAGAGTGTGCCCAAAGCTTTCGATACTCTACGCCATAGGTGCAGTGCCGGTTATGTTGTGCTTATGTGCGACTGAAAAGGATTTGTCCACCAATCAAAAAACTTAACAGCACTACTCGGCGTTTTCAGTATCCCCAGTCTCCCGTCTTGAAAGTATCCGCATAGTTTGCCCGCCCGCCTTTGGAATAGTCTACCAATATTTCCTGATGCTTCCACCTTCACTTCGCTCTGCATACCTATAACGCTGTCATACTGATAAATTGCCCACTTACAGGGGACATACAGCGCGTGGGTGATCAAAGAAAAATGCATTTTTCTGTTACACTTCAGTACGGATGTGTGCGATTGAGTAACTCTTTTGTCTGCGAGATCAGCACAAATTTTTTTATCAATTCTTCTCTAGATAAATGACGTTAGGTTTTCGATTTACTTTTAGATCTTACCCTCGAAAAGTAGATAACTGGAGAATATAATGCAACTAGAAGTGAACGAATATTTTGAGAAAGGTTTACGATCAGTGAACTGACTCAGCAGACCAGAGATATGTACAGAACATCAAAATGTTTAAAAGCATTTAAAAAACGACGCGAAAGTATACTTTGCCGTTGACGTATGCTGTCAACTTTGACAAGACTGCATAAATTCCCATTGGTCGCTGATATTGATCGAATCTGTGCATATGGATATTATGCCGTTATTTTTATTGGTTAACGACTAATTACGTTACAATATATTTAATTAATTTTGTTTTTTTTTTTTTTTTTTAATTTTTAATGCGTACAGCTTTTTGCAAAAATGCATAAAAATCTGCGAGAATTTTATTATGCTCGCAATTTATGACAGTATTTATCCAGTTAATATTTAATTATTGACTGTCGGCATTTAAATGAATTTTTAAATTTATGTGATTGATTTCAAATATTCATTTGGTATCGTTCTCGTTTTTGTTGTTGTTGTTGTTTTTTTTTGTTGTTGCTGCGCATGCATGTGAATGCTAATATTGCATTGTATTGCGGTCTCATTTATACATAAAATATATCAAAATTCTTCAAAGTTTTTTAATTTCCTTGATTTGATATTCGATTTAAAAAAACAAGGGCCGAAAATTATATTTTGTAAAATTAGCAGCAACATTTTTATGAAAAACATCCGGTATTGGACCTGTATCTAGAGGATAGAATCTCAAGCACTTTCAATTGATCGCCACAAGTTCCCTTTTATTGAAGAAACGTTTCGATAAACAAACGAAGTCCGTAGTGAAAATTTTCGGATGATATCGAAAACTGTTTTCGGTCTTGTTTTTCTCCCTTTACGAACTTTTTTTTACAGTTTATTTACTTTCCACTTTACCGGCTACAATCCAATTGCTAACCAACAACAGGTAAGAATATTGCAGTCGGCAAAGCCCGATCATCAGATATCCTACACCCTTAGTACAGCTTTCACTCGTTTTGTTAATAATAAACCAAAAATTACTGATTACACACACACCCACGTGATCCAAATCCACTAATATAAAGCAACTCTTCTGGAATAACCTAAAACGACAAGATATCCTTTCGCAGTTCGTAAGCTGCGGGAAGGATGCAGAGCTTAGTGATTACATGTGGACAATTCTTTATATAAAAACACAGCAATCAGACTAACGCACTAAGCCAGACTGAAAACTTTAAGAACTGCTGCCTCTTCTCTCCTCAACCTCTTGTTACCTTGAGGTTATTTCTCGTCCAAGTAGATCTCCTGTGGAAGAGTTTTAAACGAGTAACAAACGACAGGCTGAGTTATGCTAACAATCAATGCTCTCAACCTTATATTGTTATTCGTTTTATAAATGACTTTTAGGATTATTTGAATTTTTCAAATTTAACCTTCACACTGCTCAAATACTATTTGTTAACAAACTTTCACTTGACCATTACCGACAGACGTAAGCCTTTTCGATCTTTCTGCTGAGATGGCATCCAAGCGAGAAAAGAATCGTTAAAAATAATATTTTGTGCTGCCCGTTACAATAGCGTAAACCTCCTTTTACACAGGCTAGGAGAAATTCGAAAAGAATTACCTCAGCTTAACTGTTTCTTCTCCAATATATGAAATAACCTATGTCGTGCATTCAACCCCAATTAAAAAAGAACCGTATTCACTGCCGCACAGCAAAGCAAGTAAAAGTACACGCACAGAGAAATTTTAAAGCAATTCACTCTTTATTAAGCTCTACAATTATCTTATTTAGCTGCTAAAGAAATGTCATAAGAAAATTTGCTAAACAAAAAAAAAAGTTGTTTCAAAAAACTGTAGAAGAAAAAACACTTTTCTCTCTCTCTAATTCGAACATAGTTTCTGAACAAATTGTATAACAATTTGAGAAAAATACATTTTCCAGATAACTGCAAATAAACGTGTTTTACCTTGCGATTCGAAATTCTCAATCCATTCATATAATGTTTATGAACTCGTGCTTTGCTTGCAAAAGAAGAAGAAAAAAAAAAAACACAGAACAGGAGGGGGGAAAAACTTTACAAGATTATTAGTTCAGTTCATTTTTTTTTTTTTTAAATTTAACGCAAAGGTTCGGAGAAATAAACGTTTGCGCTAACGAAAGCCTTAGCATAGCGGTTTGCACAAAACGAAAACGAAACGAAACGAAACAAAACAAACAGAAGGAAATAACGCACACGTAGTTAAGATAACTTTTTCGCTCATAACTTTTACCGCAATAAGCAAATATTCAGGACACATACATTCTACTGAAACAACAAATAGTTAACAACTAATACATTATTTAGTGGTTTGCCAACACCAAACAGTAAATGTTGAATTAAATACAATATGAACACTTACACATTTTTCTTGGGTTTACTCGGTACATGTAGAGTTTCGTGAACACGTACGTACATGCACAAAAACAAACCAAGAAAAGAAAAAAAAAAAAGAAAGAAAAGAAAACTTTGTACTTTACACTTTTGCTCAAACGCTGGCTATGTAACACCACCAAGCTAGCAAGGCTTAAAAGGTCTCTTCTAAAGATTTCCAACATATACAATACAATAGTCATGAGTTCTTTTCCTTCTTAAGTTTCGTGTAAGTTTTCTTAGTTACCGGACTCTACTCATAACTCTAAGTTAAAACATATGTGGAAACATATGTAATTTTTCTTATGTGTAACATTACTGTAAAGCAATTATTGTTTGCTTACTTTCATGGATATGCTAAAAACGAAGGATACGATGTTGTTTGTTATTCTTAAGCCAACCAACTAACTAAACGGGGCAAAACAAATAACACCGAAGAAATCCCAAGCAATTATGGTAGATTATAAATAAAGAAAGAAACTATATAAGGATGAAGGTAAGTGAACATATTCGCATTTGCGAGCATATGCGAACTTTGGTTTGCAGATTCATTTCAAAACAGTAACAATGCAAAATATTTACAATTCGAATAACAACAATTAAGCAAAAGCAGTATTCGTTTGAAAAGTGAATAAAGTAAATGAAGCGTATGGAAAGTATGCGATCTGCATATAGTTGGATGGGTTCCAACTCTTCATATGTTACCTGAAGGAAACAAGAGTTTCTCTTATGAAAGCATTCGCAGAATAAGACATATATAAATAATGCCAAACCGTCTGCAGCACCAAAAAACGTATTCAACACCTTATACATGTATACAGTTTTTATATATATATAGACGGTCTGGTTAACCTGGGAAACTCAACTCTTTAGTTGAGAACTTAGATTTACTTAAATGATTTTTACGCACAAAATTTGAAGATGGACGTACTTGGTCCATTTCGAGAAGACTCAATAGTGGGATAACCATTAACGTAAGTGTAAATGGAAAGCCTCGTAAGCTAAGTTTCACCTTTCAGGTGGTGACGTTAAATGGGAAACCTTTTTGTGGCAAGTCTTGCGACTCAATTTCTGGTGTCAGTTGGTAACCTTACATGATCCCCCTCCGAGAGTATGAAAGGATTCTATAAGCGAACTCATGGTAAAGATACCGTGTTACTTTGTTTAAAACCTGATTCTTTCCCATCAGTTCGTAGTGACCATACGGGATAAATGTTGGCTGGTGTGTCTTAACTTTTGGAAAGTTTAGCAGTAGTACAAGAATAATATGCCAGCGGTTGAAAACCGGCCAACCTGTGGTTGGCACGCGCGGCCCGAGATTTCAAAAGTCAGATTTCACCGGCTCATAGGACTGGTTGTCCTGAAACATGAAATATTTGCTTACAAAACCATGAAAAGAATCCTGGAAAAGTGAAGTAATAATCGGAGTCGATATTACTGCAAAAGAACCGAGACTCGATCACCACATTGCTGTGATGGTTTTTCGTTCTTAGGCAATATTTTTTAAACAAACAAAAATAGCAAAAGAAAACCAAAGATCAATTCTTATCTGTATAAAGTTTCGGGAAACTAGACCTTCTGGAAAGAAAGAAATGACTTACACTCCGGCTAAGAAGATTTCGAAAGTTTTCCACAAAAATATAAATGTATGTCTCTTTTGCCATTTCTTATCATGAACGAAACTAAAAAGAAAAAAAATCCCCATTTGTCAACAATAAGCGCGACTATGCCACATAAATACGGACATTGCCAGCCTTTCTTTGACTATGTTCCTTAAGGCAGGAGTCTTTCCTGTACCAAATAAGTAAAAAAAAAATATTTCGCGATTTTTTGTCAAAAATATTTTCCTATTAAGTTATTTTTAAACTCCATGTTTTTGTTTACCCATTTAAATTGGCCAATAAGAGCATATTTGCTGCACTACGGATGCGGAAATAAGGAGAAGTCATATATACCTTTACGATTTTTATTGAATTATCACTCAATTAATTTTTAATGTGATGTGCAAAAAAAAAGGCATTATTTGTTCTGTAGAGTTTACATTTCATTGCATTTCTTTCCGCTGATTTCATATTATTATTGCCTATGTATAAGTTTGAAGTTCATACCGTATAATACAACAGCAACAATAACAACAACAACAATTTTAAGTGGTTGTTTTTTAACCATTTCATAACTTTAATAATGCAGAAATAAGTTGAAAACTATAATCCTCTTGAGACGAATCTTAAACACCTATCATTCAGGATGAAAACGCTTGTTTTTCCTCTTCAACACGGATGCAATGAAATTTTACCGTCGATCTATTAAGCAAAAAAAAATAAATAAATAAGTAAAGAAATAAAATAAATTCCTTTGAAGCAGCATTAATTGTTGGTCTTTGATCAGTTGCTTCATTACTTTGTCTACCCGCCATTTTGATTAACGGGAACTTAAGTTAAATTTTGTAAAGTTATCTACCGACTCGTTCGATCGAACTGACTGACATTAGTTACTATGAAAATTTTGGATAAAAAAAAAAAAATTTAATATTAAAAGCGACGGAGGAATAAGGAACTATTTAAGAGAAAGGCCCAGAAAGTTGAAGTGCAGGCAATTGCTTTGCTCTAGCAAACGCTGGAAATAATGATAATAAAATCCCTTTCTGAACAAGCACATGTGAAACGATTTCACGCATATGTTTGAAATAAAAGCTCGGACCGGGTGCGTAGTGCCCGATAACTGCCGAATTATCCACTCGCTGTAAAGAGTAGAGCGTTTTCAGGAAAAGCCGATCGCAATATTTCCGTAGAGTAGTATGTTCGAATAAGGATCAAGTTCACTTGAAATCGAGAACGGAAAACCGGCCGCCGATAAGAATAGTTTCAAGCATTTGAAGAACGTTTGCTATGCATTGACGAGGAAAATGGAAACCCGTTTCATATTTGGCATAATAGGTGGAAAATGGAAGGATTACTTTGCGGAGGACAGAGAATATAAAGAATCCCACTATATATAAGCAAATCGTTGCAGTTTTCTTTTATTTTATTCGTATTTTAGTAACGGAAATATAAAATTAATTTTTGGTAAAAAAAATGCATTTATATGAAGTATAATAATTTTACCTTCATATTGTATTGAATGTTGTAAAGAGTTGTTGTTTTGGTTTTCAATTATTGCAGAATGCTTCACTAAATAATTAAATACTTGGAAATGTTCAAGGATGTTTGAAGGCTTTAATGCTTATGGCAGACATGAATTGTAAGCAACTTTGCATGGCGGAAAAATTAATGGCATGTAAAACACATGTATGTATATATATGTGCGTGTGATGTGGCAAAAAATCAAGGAGAAAGAGAAAACAGCAACAAGAAAACCATACAAATATTTTTTAATAAAGAAATTAAATTTTTTTTATTGATAATTCATTGTTTGCTTGCCTTGCATTTAATTATAATTTTTATTTATTTATTTATTTATGTTTCTTTTTTTTATTTCGTATTCAACTCTTCTACTCACTACACTTTTCCCGTGATGGCTTTAGACTCCATGTCCGTATGCATTGAAACGCCTTATGAAAAAAAAAAGAAAACGTAATAACAACAATTTCATTGCTAAAGGTAACAACAACAAACGATTACCCAAATGTTAACGCATTTTTGGCTTTAAGCCAAATTAAGTTTTCCACTGCATGTGTCTGAACAAAACAAGACCAACTACGACTACAACAAGAAAAAAAGGCAATAAACGAAAATAAGAAAAAACAAAAAAAACAGCAGGAAACAATCGCCTGGATATACAGTCGTTTGAAAAAGTTTACATACAAAATGAATGCATGAACACATCTTAGATACGTAGACTTCGCCGTCTGTCTGTTAAAATGAGCAACGGTAAAAGTTTACCGACAGGAAGAATGCCCATATAACAACACAACACAACACAACAAGCAAAACAACAAACTAGACCTGCATAGAAATAAACGACTAGTATTCCTGCAATGTATAACTATTTGCAAGCAAGCATGCCTTTATTATCACATATGTGCATACACAGAAATATTTGTGCTTTACGTAACCATTTAGGGAATAGAATTTCCTATATATGTTGAACACACCCCGTCCATATCGAAATTTTGAAGATATAGTAATTTTTATATCGCATTTGTAACGACCGATCTGTTAAGCAATTCCGCATTGCTGTATTTGCAATATTTTACGGCGACTGAGGCTTCCTTAAATTCCAACTGCAAGCGAGTTTCGCTAAGTACTAAAAGATACATTGAAGATGATTTCTAAGTCGCTAGCGAAGCCGAAAGAAAGAAATCGTGGCCATCTGCACCCTTTAATCCATCCATCTTAAGGCCTTCCGTTGTACTTTTCTTGCTCCCCTTCCGCCTTAAGAAGATTTCCGTAATACGTATAGTTGTGTGGCGGTTTCCATTTACCTACGAGTGACTTTTATTAAGAAAAGTGCGTCTCTTCTTTCAAGGCTAAGCTTGTTAAAAATAGTCCTTAGAGAATATTCTTCGCAAAATTAATCTCAAGAAAATTGACAATCATCAAGTTTCTGATCGTGCGTATGCTTTGGGTAGCGTGTGAGCATAATTCGACTTAATATATGGTAAATTACAGCTAACCTCACTATTCAACATGAAATCAAACACCTGAAGTATACATTGAGAGAACCGGCAGGTTTTCTTTGCCTTTTTTTTTTTTTTTTGAATTTAAAAGAATTATCTTCTTTTTCTTTCATACATATCTATATAACAAAGTCTCCCTCCTGGTAAAAGATATAATTAAATCGAAATTGGAAAAGATTTGGATAAAAATTTTTCATTTACTCACTATATCTTAAAACTCAATTACAAAAGCCCTGCTTCATCTCTTTGATATACGTGACATCGTCAGCAAACTCTTGCATTTGAACGGCAATATTCGGCTCATTTAACCCAGTAACCCGTAGGCTAAATTAACCTCCCTTTGAAGGAATAGCGTCCAGTTGAAAACACAAACATTTTCTTGTTTTTACTGCATTTGAACTCCAGTTAGTTTTACGTAATACACAGTCAACATATATAGCAAATAGACATTTAACTTTATATTGTGTTGTGTTGTTTGTTGCCTCCATCATATCATGTATAATATATATATGTATATATATATATGTATATATATATAACACATACGATTGCTAGACTAACATTTTAAACTATTCAACATCCCTTTCAAAGTTATAAACATTTGATATTTTGCAAAAATATTCTCCTCTCATACTTCTCAGGCGTATGCAACGTACACGCATACATGCATACATGCATACATATCAACTTTTCAGCAAAACCAAATGCATACCGGCACAGTTTATGGTGTATGCACAAACACATATAAATATATGTGTGCACGTGTAAGAACAGGTACAGTTTTACACATATGCATATATATCCATATATATATATATATAGAGAAATGTTCATGTTCATTCAGTACAGGATGTATTAATTTTTGTGAAATACTTAAACAAAAATGATATACATGCGGTTAGATGGGGAAACATTTAAAAAGTACTGCATGTGAATAAATATCCGGTTTTTTTTCTTAAATACTGCTGCACTCAATCAATAGAAGAGAGGCTCTAGCGAGATTTCGATTTAAATAAAATAAGAGCTACAGGCACGCTTAGACGTAAATGTTTATTCTTGACTTTTAGTCTCTTGTTCGAAAAAGAATCTTATTGCAGCTGTTCCGTCCCTCAACTGCGCATGTAATGCATCAAAATTTTCCGAAATTTAAGATTTGTTTTCTTTTCAGGCTTTTGGATCATTGCATTCCTAAAATAGGATTTGAAATTGATATACGAACAATTCTCTTAAAAGCTAATCTTAAGTAGGGCACACTGTATTTAATCGATTTTGCACGTCATCTGCGGGATTTGTTGCTTCTTATCTGCTTTTTTACCACCACTTAAAGATGGGTCTATGTATAAATTTGCAACCGCATTTGTAGCATTCACATATACGAATACACTGATTAGAGAATAACTTGTAGAGGGATTGTCTCTGATTAAGTTCGACAGTAACCGTGACTCGCTTGCAAATATGCACAAAGTCAAAAGACCTGTAATCGAGAGCAGATGTTCATCTAATATGTAAGTAAGTTGGTATTTATAAACACTGCTGAAATTATTTTAAATCAAAAGAGCCAGCGTTCGCTAACTATGATCACACTTGGCTGAAAAAAGGATTATAATAGGGCACGCCCCTGGATAGATATTAAGCTTTATCGACAATGTTATTCCTCGTTATTTGGGTTTTAGAAACCGTTCATCAGTTGCAGGCACTTAGCCGAGCTACTCTCCGAAAAGTCAAATTTCCCGGAAATAGAGATTTTTTGCAACACAAACGTCACCTATTCAAAGCTTCAAGAACTTTTTTTATATACGCTTTAAGTTGACGGCTCACACATTTGCGTAGAACTTAAAGATAACAGCTTCAAATGCTTAAGTCGCAGTGCTAATTATATATTGTCTCTTAGAATAATAAGGTGTTCGGGTCGAAAAAGTGATTCGATATGAACTATTTTCAATAGCGTTCGTCCTTGGGCCAAAGAGGTCGGTGTCCATAATTTCAACAAAATATTTCAAAAGTGGCGACTTTTAAGTTAAATAGATGGACAGAACTCAGAAAGACAGCCCAAGAGACAAGCTTAACATAATGATAATAATAACATGCGAATCTGTCTCAAGTCCTGCTGGATGTTGAAAGCATCTCTAAAGGTTAAAATAAATCTTTTATTTTAAAATCATCACATATTCACAAATACAATTCAATTATTATTATTATTATTAATGTACAACTGCATTATTACTTTATTATACTAATGAATGTTATTTGACTTTGTTATATTACGTTTACGCTTTTCGTAACGATGATGCCACAGCATTATATGCTTTTTCAATGACGCCCTATATAAACCCCATACGACTTTACTAAACAGAGGGAAAAGTAGTTAAGGAATGATTTCAGGTAAATCTATTAAATACATAGCAATTTCAAAGCTTTTAATTAATTATGTCAGAATATTTTTTTATTTTTTTTTTTCATGCCCACCACTGAAGAATGGGGTATACTAATTTCGTCATAATGTCTACAACACCCGAAAGGAAGCATAAGAGACCTTACAAAGTATACGTACTCTTGATCAGCATGAAACCCTGAATTGATTAAATCATGTCTGTCCATCTGTTCGTCTGTGTGGTGCGCATTGACCACAAAAATGAAGCTATCGACTTCAAAGTTGGTGGGTAAAAACGTTGGAAGTTTTCGCACGTAGATTGGTATTTAAATTGGTCAGAGCACAAACTCGCAGTGAAGCGTAAATTACGCGAAACTCCGTCTTTCCAAAGAAAAATTAATGGGTTGTTGCTCATTACTCGCAAATTATAAAAGATGGAAAGCTGAAATTTTTTTTATGTGCATAAAAAGAACAAGCCGGCTATTTCCACACAAAGTTACAAGTGATTAAATTTTCCTTTCCTTTTTTGAAATTTTATGCTTATGATTAAGAAGGTAAACAAGACAGAATATTTAAAATTATTTAGTACATTCCGCAAATGAGGAACAAGAAGATCTGCATAAAAATGCTTTAATTCTCAAATAAATATGGTGGGCATCGGGACTAGGTGGATTGGTTTCTTCTTAATAATACCACGGTTTAGGGTATCAAATAAAGGGATTCGGAGAGTAGAAGGCGAAAAGGCAAGTGTGTTCATTCTAAATTAAATAATTTATAGATTCAGTCTAAATTAAGTAATAGATTAATTTTTCTCTTTTCTTTTAGTGGAGTAACAGATGAAGGACAAATTTTATGCCATTCACTTTTTCATGACGAAAAATAAATAAAAGCCTGTGATGCCAAAGATTTAAATGGTGGTGGGTATGCGAAATTAACTTTCTTACTAGTCACACCCTGGACGAATCAATATTTATGACTAATTTCAGTTCAACTGCTACTAGCGGCAGCTGTAGTAGCTCTACTAAGCTATTAGCAAAGGTATTGATTGAAATTTGCATTCCTCAGAGTTTTCAGTCGTAGGTCACAGCGGGTTCTTTTCACTTTAAAATTTTCTCTGGGAATTTTATTTAAAAGCTTTTTTCATATTTTTAAAAAAGTGAAAGTACTCTACGACGGACGGACAGACGGACGGACGGACATAAGAAAGTATAAGAGTACATGTATCAAATGATATTCTCTTGCGGAATTGTGTGGGAATAGAATAAAAGTTTGTACACTTATCTCGTCCGTAATTAAAGTAAGGACGCCAGCCAGTCCCAATAAGATAAAATTTGTCCTGTTAAAGGCAATTTGGTAACACATAAAACTTAATTTAATGGAATTTTCTTTGTAAATACAATAAATCATTTATTTACTTATATAGTCTGTAGATATCTTTCCTTTTCACGACAAAAATTTGTTGTTCAAAGCCTCAAAGTCGACATTTATACCTATTTTTTTTTTTTTTTTTTTTTTTGCGCTATCCTATATATTGATTCCTGTGTTCATACAATTTTCCCAGTGAATGCAAATTTTTCATACAAATTGTTTTGCTGGCTAACATTTATGGCATGTTCGAACAATATCTGCTTTTTATTTTCTTATTTTTTTTTTTTCTTCTTTTTTTCTTTTCTTCCTTTTTTACTCTACGTCCTGGTCATACAATATAAACTATTGTTTGACTATTATACTACTATGTAGACTTTGCTGCTGCGGCCAATCGAACGGAAAAACACTGATTTATTAAACAAGATATACATACACACATATAGAAAATTTGTGCAAGTGTGTAAGCGACATGCATTGGTATTGGTAAAATTTGTTTGTAACAATTTTGTTTCTGTCACAATTTGTTCGCTTTATGCTTGTTGGCGGATGTAGGGTAAGGATAGCAATGATAAATAGGCAAGCAAGAATAATACGAAAAAGAGAGCAGCGCAAAAAAGAAAAAAAAAAATAAATAAAACTAGTTTTGTATATGCTTTATATATATATACGTACGTATATGAGAAAATTTTAATTAAAAGTAAATTTAAATGTGAAGAAGAATTTCTTTTAAAAGCGTCTTAACTTTGACAAATCTTACTTCTTATATATAAGTCAGTCAGTTTCTAAGGATATTATTTCCTTGGATAAAAGCCATTTTTTATCATCAAGTCATTGTTTTTATTCAAATGCATTACGCTTTTCCATCTAATGCCATTTGCAGTTAAATATATTCTCGACGTATAAAAAGGACATTGACTTCACATAAGCAAGCCGATGCGCGCGCCCTTTGTCTTGCTTTGTTATTGTATGTATTGTTATTCACATGACTATGCACCAGTCAGTTACTAAATACCGCTTAAAAATATGGGCATATTAAATTTATCGAACAATATATAACATGAAAAAATTTTATATGAAAAATATTAAATTTAAAGAAAAAAAAAAAAAATTATTTTTGCTCTTCTTTTTCTTTGAAATGTAATCGAAAATTATTATAGTTTGAGTTTTCTTGGAGTCATTCATAACGTTTATATTCGCATTGAATTTAGCTAACGCAGCACTTACATGATGTTCTTAACGTAGCGTAAGTAAGTTTTATGCTGGAATCTTTTAATACAAACTTCTTACTTACATTTATCTTCATATACATTTTCTTTTGTCAAATTCTTCATAAAAACACGTCTGACATAATAATACATTTTTCTTCTTTCTTTTCATTTATATTTCAGTCTTCACAGGACGGGTCGCTGAACCTTTTAAGTTTCTAATCTCACATTTCGCATATAATTCTTAATGTATCTATAAAAAAAAAAATCTTTATTATATGTACATGTGCAGTTGGATGACAAAGTCTGCACTTATTTATGTTGGCTATCATCCATCATGCAATAATCATCGCAAGTGCAGCAAATACGTGTAAATTCCAATCTTTTCTAACCAATGACATTCCAAACAAGGACACAAAACGGAGAAACGGACAGACGGGCGGATAGATTCAAAAAAAATAATTCCGAATCGATTGTTATAATAAAAGGTGTACGTATTTCAGGTCCATTCGGGTGTTGTACCTAATTGCCCCAACCTTTATATGGCCTTGTGTCACGCGCGGCGTATTCGCAATGTTCCGAAATTTTCAAAGTTTTGATAGAGGATTGAATTTCAGTGTCAGACAAGTTGCCCAACTTGACTGCCAAATTGTCCTATTGTTTAAATAGGGGAATATTACTGAGTCGAATATTGATGGGAAGTTTTCACGTTTTCATGCAGGATTTGCGTTTGCTCGCTTATTAGTAAGATTGGAAAAGTATTTAGATAAAGTCATCGAAAGTAGTCATACTTAGGATATAATAACCATTGAAGATATGTCTAAAGCTAAGCAGTTTAGGATGAAGAAGAAATGCTTTATAGTGCTTTAGGCAGATCTTGGATGGAATTTTGAGACAAACATGAATGGAATTTTCTTGAATTTTTTCTCTTTTTTTTCTTCCCCCTTCGCCCGTGTTAACCCAGTGGCAATATGTGATTACAATTCAAATGAAAGCTTCTTTTCGTCCTCTTTAGCAGTCTACTAACATGATAATGTGCGGTTGTTGCATGTTATAAAGTAGCTAAGAGATACTATCAAGACATGTGCTTGTATAGGTACATATGTCATTCATGTGTTCTGTCTCCATATATTCTCAAACGCTTTGAATTCAAATTACGTAAACTATTCGCTTCTGTTATATATATATATATATATATAAATGTACATTCGTTCGCCAACATTCATTAGTGAATGACGGCATGAAAGGCAAAACGTTCGTTAGGTAGAAATCTTTGAATATAAATTGGATTCAAATTACAAAATTACTGCACACCGTGTAATCATGACAATTTAATTTACTATGCGTAGCATATGCTATGTTAAACGAACACGCATGCATATATAATATACAGATCTGCATAACTACATATCCCTGCGCAACTGTCTTTGGATGAGAAAGACATATAATGCTAAAAAGTAAAAAAAAAGAAGAAGAAAAAAAAAAGAGAAACACAATTAGTGACTTGCTTTGACGTTCGTCACAATTGTTAAAGACTTAGGTGATACTAATAACTAGAAGACAAGAGACAATATATTGGGATTGGTTTGAATATTTCGAAACCTCCAGATATCAAGCATTCCTAAAGCATTGATTTGGTGAGAACGTAATAGCTCGAGTTTTCATATTTTTATTTCATATACAGAATGTTCCTAAATGGCCAAACAAAGCAGCAGGGATCGGAATTGTATAAGCAACACTTCTTGGTGGCCATTGTCAACGCTAAGGGTCTTCACATTGCTTACTGCAGCATCACGTGCTCGGTTTGTCAAATTTTACTTTCAGATGGCTGGCTATGGTTGCACTCTATTGAAAGCAAACTTGTGAAGGCCTTTCTACGTGTTTCGACTTAAAATTCTTATGCTACCTTACATCACTTGTGATTCAATGGTATATTAACTTTGTGCAGATAACTATATGTAACGCGGAGAAGAACTTGAGACAGATCCGCGATTACTAAACCGATTGATTCCGAAAGCTTATCTATTTGTCTGTCCATATATGTTTTTGTTCAACCTGCAAATCCCAATTTTTGATACATTTTGATAAAATTTAATAGCCCTACGTTTTATGCCTCAATGAAAGCTATTGAAAATGGTTCGGATCGGGACACTTTTTCATCCATTTCTCGCGGAATGCCTTATTTTAAATTTTCGAATAAGTGTATTAAGAGAAGCGGTGTAGAGTGTTTAGTGGTAGGCCATGCTTTTTGCAAACGTTCCTTAACAAGTCGTTAATATATGCGATTTGCTTATGCTGGTAGATATGTTTGTGAAGATAGCTTATGCTTGATCTCACGGAGAATCTTAGAATTGGTGATGGCCTTCTTTGCATTATTTTTATGGTTGAACCACAAGTTGTTCGCGTAGCGTAACTAAAAAAGCTGTGACTTGTAAACTTATTGTCAGACTGTCATGAAACTTTTGCCATCTATCCACATATCATATGAGCTATATATGCGTAAGAGAAGAGACTTATTGGGTGACGTGTTCTATTATATATGTAACATTTTTTAGAATTTGAAATATATGTAAATTTCAGTGTTCTTATGTTGATCGATTCAGAATAAGTTTGGTAAGAGTTAGGACACATTTCACTCGAACAGTCTCGTCAGTCGTGGTTGTTAATGAAAACAAGCCCATCGTTCATGACAAGAAACTGTACTTTCGTTTCACCATTTATATAAAAGGTCACGTCGAACACATTGTGACATCATCTTGAGACTTGCTCTTTTCTGTTGCAAGCATTCATATATGAGTCCCGCAAAACTGTGCATTAATCTGAGGATGCGAAGCTTCCCCGTTCATATTGACTCAACTTTAAACAATTTTTTGTATTTATTTTATTTTAATTTTTTCTGTTTTATTCAGTTTATCGACTTTATAAATTCTTAATCCGTAAAAATATCCAAAAATAAGAATAGTTAAGTAATTTACTTAAAATGAATTTCTCATTTAGAAATTGAAAAGAAAAACTTTTTGGCAAAAACAAAATACGACCAATAAATAATTAAACAAGTGAAACACTCATGTATTTTGTAGAACTTGGATAAAAAAAGAAAAATTACAAATGTATGAAACTAAAAACCAAGCTCTAAACTTTTTTATAAAACACACACACATCAATGGTCATGTATAGAATCCAGGCATTCTTTATGTACTCTTGAAAAACCTGTTAAACCTGAAAAACAAAAATATATCAAATATTTTGCCCAAGCACGAGAAGGAAAAAATTTCCGGTGAATTCTAAACTCTAAGCTTTGTTAGTGCAGCAACCATTAGAGATTATGTGTTGGTATAAAAAAAGAAAATAAAAAAAATAAAAATAGAGCAAACAGAAGGAAAGTTCCGTAAAGATACTTTCCAAAAAACATTTAACATGTGGCTTAAGATAGTGTTACATGCACGGTCACTGGCACAAAAACACAACCGATATGTCTGAATTGCCAAGGGATACATCCATACACATGGAGCTCGCACATTTATTTGGAAAAAAGCAAATAAAATCGCAATAAGAGGAACAACATTTATATAACACTATGTACAGTACTTTCTATTTAGTAGCATAATGAGTGAGTGTGTAAAGAAACCTTTCAATCCTCTTTGGCTTTTTTACACATGATCAATCACTCAGGGGATGCCCATTATTCGTGCAACACCGCTATAGGTAGAACAAAGAGAGGAAAGAGAAGGAAGTAGGGACTGACTGCATAGCCATGCACAGGATAATGGAACCAATCGCCAAATGTTATGTCTTCATTGAATGAGCATTCGTTCTACGCCCAACTATGCTCTTCCGCACCGAGATCTTAGCCCGCGAACATCGGCTTGGTAGAGACATTTCGAACCTACTCGTATCCTCACGCGGATTATTCGGTGCCGTCGGTGCCGTCGGCGCCTTGTCCTTAACATAGATTCTCCAACAGCTTTTGTAATCTCCATTAAACTAATCTAACGAAGTCTCCCCGCTACACACATATATCTATACTTTTAGATCACGTAAGTGTTCAGATGAAAAGCTTCTAAAAGGTAAGTTTTTTTACATATTCAAAAAATTTTACAAAATTTGTCCGTCAAATAAGTTTAGGCGAGGATTAACTAAAAAGACGTAACAAACTCTGCGATTTTGTCTTAGTATGTTTTCGCCCACCATTAGCTGGATCATATGCGTAATTCATTCACCCACTGGAAGCGGAAGTGGAAGGGAATTAAATGAGCCCATCCGGTTCAAAGTTTCTACGCTCATTTAATATTAAAATTTTTGTACTTGAGCTAAAACGTCATATCACTCATATTATGTCACATTTTATTACCATAGTTGGAAGATTAAAATGTACTCACTAAAGAGCAACAGGTCGGGCGAAAAATGATTCTCAAACGATTAGTATAATAATAGGTGGATCTGGCATGAACCTATCAGTTGTTTACTGCTTACCACGAGTGGTGTAAGACATAAACAACTAAAGGTAGTTGACAGTTAAACAGCAAGTACTGCTTGCACCTATATTTAAAACTAAGAGATTAATATCTTTACGATCTCCGTCACGAAGTGTGCTCTCATACATATTAAATTTAAACAATACCAAAACATCATTTTGTGCTCGCAATCATCTTTGGCACGTAACGGCCATATAATAAAAATATCGCCGAAATCATTAACTAAGAAAATTAAATTTTTATGATATTAAGTAAAAAAAGAAAAAAAAAGAAACTTAACACAAAGCTCAAATATCGCGTCTAATCTTTCTTTCTCGCACATATTCGTTGTTTTCTCCACTCATTTTTGGGGAGCCATTAGGGAGTATGCGACGTATAAGAAAAATTGTAATATATTTTAAGGCAAGCTTTCCGCTTTTAACGACTGGACATTTAATTAATTAATTGTAATAAATACTTACTGACTTGACTTTGCATTTTGCTTTATTATACAGGAGTAGATGTACACGCGTTACAAATCTTTAGTTCTGCTTTCGTATGCCAGAACAATATAGGCAATCTTTTTGTCATTTTGGTACATTGGTATTCCAACGAGAGCTCACAATTTCAAAGTTGAATTTCAGGTATGTGATAGTTCGTAGTAGATCCAAATACCCTCGATAGTTATTAGATTGTCCAATAAGACATTTTGTTCGACGCCATAGTCAGTAACTTTTTCCTCTCTTTCTTTGCTATGCCAAATCAAGTATACTAGAACGTCCTTTTGATTTGCCACACTCAGCGACACAGGTACGAAAAATAAAATATTGCTAGCTTTTCATCCAGCCGTCGACTATAAATTTCTATAATCGTCACCTTGGCAAAATTGGTGAAATGCCAGTAGCTCGCCTTCGGAAATGAATAGAATAAATGAATTAGAAAACAGTTGTGAAATCTTTGGCCTTAGAGACGACGAACGTTCGCATCTACCTGTCCGACTCCAGCAAACACAAATGAAAAGCTAATTCAACAAGGCTGGGAGCTTATTCCGATTGCGGCATATTCTTCAGGACTATTCCTCCTGTTGGGTGTAGAAGAAGTAATTTTAAGAGCGCCTTGTAGAAGAATTAATAACATTTGCTCCAAATGTTTTGAATATTGCTTCCGTTGATTATTTTTCAATTTAAAAATTTTAGTCTTCGTTTTTTTTTTGTTTTACTTTTAATCGACTCTTAAAAAACCTACTCTTCTATTTTGCAATTGCGACGAAAATCAAACCAAATTATTTCTAATATTCGAGGACTCTTTTTGGAAGCCATCTAATACATATCTTGAAGGCAGCTGAAGCGTATAATACCAATAAAATATTTAGCTTTATTAAGGCAACCGGGCCAACCATCTAGTCTAGTTTACAAAAAAAAAAAAAAAAGAAGAATGTCCGAGAGTTTGGCTGCTACTGTTCTCTCTACAATCTACTTCCCAAGGCGAAGCAAATTACATTAAAAATAAAATTCTAATTTCGATTATCGAAAACTTTTGAGGTAATATTTATTTGTTATATGCTTATATTAGTTTAAGTTCGACCGTCATATATATATATATATATATATATATATGACGGTTCGCAGACAAATCAATAAATATAGAGCTTAATAGACGAGAGAGCAAACGAACTAAAAATATATGAACTGTCGTCGTGTTGCAAACGAAAAGAAAAATTTATGTAGTCCCCGCAAAATATTTATCTGTTAGTTTGAAACATTTGAAATAAAATGTAATTTATATAATTGTTAATTTTAATAAATGAAGCACAAAATTATCAACACTTATGCAATTTTACAATAGAATTAAATTTTCTAATTAATTCCATCAAAAATTTGTAGTTATGTTCGCACAGTGGCAAACAAGCGTGCCCATATACATGTATATGTGTTTGTAAAATTCATTAAATAAAACAAATGCAAACTATGTTCGATAAACAGACAGCTTTACTGCATATGAATAATTATTAACATATAATTATGCACATAATGATTTTATCAAGTTTGGTTATTATTTTATCGAAGAGAGGATAGAATATATTTATGTACACGTATCTACACATAAATGTTATGTTATGCATCGGGATTCTGTTACACAGCATTTCAACAAATTGTTACATAAACAAAACTAATATTCTATTTGCATAATTTTGCATTCAATTGTAAACTTAAATATACACATTTGCATTTCACATATATAAATATTTTGATTCCTTACATATTCATATGAATGGCACAAGTATATAAACCGCACACACACACGCACGCACACACACACACACCCCAATGCACAAACACATATGTTTGAAATGCAATAGTTACATTTTTATGCGCCCGACCATTAAAAGCAGCAGCAACAAGAATTTATTCATTTCGTCATTGCGTTTATAACATTGACATTTGCTAATTGAACGGCCAATAAATACGGACTTTGGACTTCGGACATATCGATTAGTCCATACGTCAATTAATACAGTTTTACATTATAAGCTTACTTATAATGTTGGTCCATATGTCCATAAATCTCATTGTCCCTAAAATTCCCAAAGGGGATTCTTCCAACTTCTTGGTCGAAGTTATGTAAAAGTATCATGAAATCTCAGAGAAAGTTTCTGGAATCTCTTATACGTAATAATATCGATTCGTTCCGACATGTTCCGAATAAATAGTGTGTAGTGAAAAAGATATAGAAAGGTATCCGGGTGTGTCACAAACGCGATTACAAAACTAACTCATTCCTCAAATTCGATAGAGTGTATTAAAGAAAAAAAAAAAAAAAAAACCGTTGAACAAGGTACTCTTGTCCTGGTAATCACTGAGGTGTAATAATAATACAAAAATTGGAAAAAAAAAAAAACAAAAATGTTTTTACGGACTTATGATTTTGTTACAAGTGCACAACAAGTTTGCACAAATATTGGGTCACGCAATTTTCTATTTGGAAAAGGTTGGCAATTAAAATCATAACATTAACAAATAACTTTGTAAATATTTACACATTCTCTCTTTCCTCCTCTCTTTCTTTCTTTCTTTCTGCGCCTATATGTATGCATTTAAAAATATGTATAAACACATTAAATACTTAAACTGCAAAACAGGTACATACCTAATATATGTACACTCAAGCCGAGAAAATAAAGAACTAGAAGAAGAGAATCTTTATGTTTTGCTAACACTCCCACTTTTAGACTAGAAATAATAGAGTCATTAAATGTTTGTGTTATTTTAAATGCTAGCCTTTTAAAATTTGTACTAAGTAAGTAATGTCTCGGTTTTCAATACGAACTCTCCGTTATTCCGTATGCATTAATGTTTTGCAACACCCAGTAGACCGCTTATAAACCACATGACCGCGGTTATGGCAGAGAAACATTGCTACACTAAGGAAGGGAAATTAAACGCTTGCAATAATAAAGAAAATACTCGGTGCGTATTCGAGTATTTGTGCGTGTGTACGACTGGTGGCTATCTACAAAGTAATAAAAAAATAAAATCTCATGTAATCATAATTGCTGGAAATTTACTGGAAATGTGGGAAATTAAAAAGCCGCAAAGACGATTATAAAAACTTAACACTTAAATTTCATGCGAAAGAAGAAAGAAAGAAGAGAGAAAAGTAGAAAAACAAAAAACAAAAAAACAAAAAAAGAGAGAAAGAACAATTAATTACAAGTGAATGCAATTAAGTGAAAGTCTCACCAACGCCTGCAGGTTTAAAATATTTCTACGGCTAAAACGAAATTAAAGGCATTTCGTTATTATTCACTATAGGGCAGTAAATTAAATTTTGCTAAAGATTTGTAAAACGTGAATGCAAGACTTTGCTCCTTATTTATGTACCATAAATATTCATAAGTCATCTACTTGTCTATTCAATTGACGACATGATTATGCTACCGACTTCCTTTAATTGTATTTCCTCATGCCTGCTTTCCAGGGAGTGCGAAATAAGTAACTAAACCCATAATATTAGGATCTAGGTGAAGAAGAAGAGCTTTCTACTCCTAGCGGCAAACTTATGGCAACCGTAACCAACTCAAGTAGGACAGACAAAGGTGGCGTAGCCGAGTATATAATATTCGCCATATCGATGTTTCCGGGTTTGAAACATTAGGTCATACTTGTCCGTAGGTATATTAGGTGCTCAGCCGCATAATACCATGCTGCGGTCGGTCCCTATGTCTTTCTATTTCCCCATTTCTTTCTGACCATCGCCATGTTACAAGTATAGGGAACATCCCCAGAGTGCTTGGGCATATTAAAAACAAAAAAAAATTATAAAAAACTGGACAAGTCCAAGGGGAGTAAGTTGATCTACTTTATCTTTACGGCAAGGGAATACTTGCTGTGGCTCGGAGCTTTTCTGAAGGGTATTGAGAATCTCTCTTATAAGTCAGGTGTATCAAGGAGTTTTTGCAATCCTGCCTTGTAACCATAAAATTATAAGTTTAATCAATTTTTTGGCGCAAACTCTTTGCATGTATTTGTGCCTTCATTGGTATACTTAAAAATAATTACATGTTTTAGTATATATTTAAAAATAAAACAGTGACGCAGCGGATTAACACAAAAAAAAAATTGTTGTACATGTTTTACTACAGGATCGTGTTATGAACCTGGTTCGTGAGAGTTGCGGCCAGATCGAAACATAGCTAACTTCATTGGCAGTTTTGCATTTTTGATCTGTGCGGTTATTCAAGCGGTTATTTATGACGGTATGCAAACAATATATATATATATATATACAGGATACAACATACACTTTGAAAAGTCTGGAAGGGCATGCAGAATTTTCGTCATATACCTATGCCACAGTTGAAGTTGACCTGCATCCCCATGAGGAAAACTAGACGTATTTTTTCTATTATTCATTTGGTGAGCCATTTGCTCCGGCGCCAGGGCATCCCATAGGTTTTTGACTGCCAGAATCCTAAACAGATTTCGATTTAATATATTTCGACAGAGCTGGTAGCCTTGGAAAAGTATTATTGTAGAAAATTTGTGTGTACATAATACAGTCTGTTTATGTAATTTTTCTCTTTTTTAGCTATAGACCGCTTTAGACCTCATGAAATTATAGGAAAAGTCCGATGATGTTCGTTAGCGTTTTTGGAGCAGAGCAATCAATTATTTTAATTTCTTTCAAAACCGTAACTAGTTTGTTAAAATATAAAAAAAAGTGGAAAAACTGGACTTAAATTTAAGTTTTCGCTACATTGCCAGGACTACCAGCTATATACAGAGTTGTGAAAACCTAATAAAGAAGAGGAGTAAATTTACATTGGATGCACTGGTCAAGGTATTGCGTATCCTACTTTTTTCTCAACGAAGCCCGTCTGACAGATCGAGCTGTAGAAATTTTGTACTCATCATCAGAAAGATGACGTAAGACTATTATGTTTTAACTGCTCATAGGCTCATAAAACATTTATATTGACTGATTAACGTATAATTTTGAAGTAGTGTCCCCTATCCCCAAGGGTCCAATAATTTTAGAAATCATTCTGAGTAAGATCGTATTAATTCATTAATGTTTGCATAGCATCTCTTAAAATAGGCGTCATTTACCTATAAGCACTGCAAACTAAAGTATTGCCAATTTTAGAAGATAGTGTTGTTGGTAAGTGACAATATTTGCCAAGCTGCTTTGGAACTTCTTTGTGATAATGGTCCTATACGATCAGCTAACATTACATGTTCGAAAAAAGCTGATGATTATTCAAGATGGGAAACTAGGTTTTCTTACGATTGCCAATTCAGTGCGACTGAAAATCCCATCAAGGAAACTTTTGAAGGGTAAAAGAATTACGTATATCGCGCCTTCACTGTGTGCCTATTTTCATATCTATTCATCTTTAATTTTACTGTACCTACTTTCTTACGCGATATGTTTTAATCCGGCCTTTCTATTTGGCTTGGTTTCATTTCAGTTTTCCATTGTCAAACAAATATAATTCATAGGGCATTTTAAAACTTCGATTAAATTAATGTACGCCTACCGATACGAAAAATTGTCCTGCCTGTGATAAAATATTTTCATAAAAAAAGTATTCAATGCTACTCGAAGGCGACTTGAATGCTTCTACCTAAATGTGAAATTTGAGACCACATAAGAGAGCGAGAGGCCAGAAACTGAAGAAAGAAAAAGAACGAGCGGAGAGGGTGTGGTAGAAAAAAATAGAGACTTACATGATTATATCTCATTAAAACTTATTTCTTTATATTACAGGGATGTTAACGGTAAGTTTAGTTTATGTAACGGCTCTTTAAAAGATTCGGCGCCTAGATTATGCATTTGTGTAAATGTGCAATCGGTCTTTATAAATTTAGAGTAGTGATTATTTCCATACAAAATTTGGCAAAAAAATTTTGAAAAAGTTTTCTATGATCGTTATAAACGATAAAGTTTTTTAAAGTATTCTCTGCTACTGCGCGGCATAATTAATGTGAGTTTAGTGGAAAATAAATGCTACTCTCTTGAAAATTCAAATAATAATTTCATAGTTTTATAATCACTCGCATATACGCGCTCAATTCATGCAGACATTGCATAAACCGAGCACACAATACATATATATTATTAAAACTATAAACATCAGCTTTATTTTTGTCATTGCAATTGTTTTTATCCTTTTTTTTTTAAGCGAAATTTATTTATGCATCTAATTATTTTAAAAGCTTTTGTTTACTTTACGAACTTTTTACAAAATCCACTTATGCACACATCCATACGCATATCTCCACATTTAGACACACAAACACACACATACATATGTACATACTTACATATATATATACCTACGAAGCAGCAAACAAATAAAAGTTCAATTGCCATAAATTATAAACTATAACTTTTATGCGTTACATATACGAGGGAATTTATGTAAAATGCTCTATATATTCGGGATTCTCTTATGGATTGTATATTATTGCATATATATATATATATATATATACACATATATATATACGTTTTGATGGCAAAATGCATTGCAATTGTTTATGCAGATAGCTAGGGAAGGGTCAGTTTTTAGATTATGGTATCATGAATTTTTATTTGCCTTTATATGTTTCTTTTTGCATTGCTATGTGGTTTATGGATACATATTTATTTACAATATACACTCATTTCTAGGAAACTGTAATAAAAACGGTTAATAAGTTTCAAAAAAAGACAAAAAAAAAAAAAAACGAAAAACTAAAAAAAGAAACAAGTAAACTTTGCCTTAAACCTCATCGGCCGAACGGCAATAATTTGAATGTGCAAAGTATGTAGTCAGCTGTGGGCGCGACCATGGTTGGCCAATTGGGTATTAGAAAATATTTATACCAACTTTTACATTAAAACTTTTATGCTTCGTAGGAAAAGAGGATCACGAGAACCGCGCTCATATAAAAACTTCACCCTTGGCCATCGACAAGAGTGAAACTCCAATATAAATTTTCGCCACTGTTAAGCGGCTATTGATTTCTTTGGGCAAGCAGACGGGACAGAAAGGAGTCGCAGCGACCAAGTCGATTTTCGCAGTTTCAAAACTCAACACGGAAGACCGTACGTGATTTTAATTATGGGGAGTGGTCAGTCAGTATATGCATAAAATTTGCCGATCGGGCATAGTTTAGAGCCACTTCCTGTTTTTTTCTCTCTTCCTCCGCTTCTTTCTTTCTGACCATCACTGTGTTACATATACATATATATAAAAGATATCCTCTGAGCGATTGGTCATATCAAAAAATGAATTAAAAAAAGGTAAAAATGTTCAAAGCAAACTCTTTTTAATCGAAAATTTCCAATAACCATGTAATTGCTTCAAGCGCCCTTTTTTAGAAATAGCAATCTGGCAGGTCAAGCATACTCTTCTCCAGCGGTTTTTTCTCTCACTTGCCCATTGTTAGCAGAAGTCTAATGCAAAAACGTGCTTTTAATTTTTCCAGATTAAAAACTCGTAATCTTTTGTGGACAGGATCTTTTATTAAGATATGATGGGACGTCCCGATGCTTTGCTGAGAAACTCTTCTTACGATTTTTAAAGAACTACTTCAAGGACGAGACCCGCCTTATGTTGAATATCGTCCTATCCAAAATGATTATTACTTTGCTTACCCAATATCAAGTATGGGAACACGCTGACATCCAACGTCAACAAGCATCATACTATCGCTTACAATGCTCGATTGTCATGAACATTTGATGGAGCACATCAGTAAAGTTTGTACAACTCCAAGTCTCAGGTGGCAGCACCAGAAGGTATTAGTCTTAAAAAGGCGTAGGCATGTATTTTGTATGTGCTCAAATATGTCAATAACAATAGCAAATGCATTTGATTTTTTCTATTGATTTCATTTTATTATATGCACGTTTTTAATAGTAATTTGCTTTCGTCTTTTGTCTCTGTGTACGTTACTAAGTACTTTATGAATACTTTGTTCAAGTGGTTTTCGCAAAAAATATTTCTCACAACATAAGAATTTCAATAAAAATGTAATGCTCAACAAAGAAATGTACGTATAATGAAAAGCATTTTTTTTTTATTTTTATTTTTATTCTACGGCCATAAGAGCATTATTTATTGTTTTCGTTTGTGGTCATTGAAGAATTATGTGAAATTAAAATGAAAAGTTATTATGTAAAGGTTTTTGTATTCAAAAAATATAAAAATAAAACAAATTAATATCAAGTGCTTAACAGAGCCCTTGTAAGATTGCAAACGTTTTTCAAATAATGCTCAAGTACTATACATTTCGCATTTAAATTTTCTAATCACTACCGGCGCATAGACATTCGCAATGGATTATATTACATATATATTTTTGATTTTTGATTGACTGTTCTTCCATTATCTTGTCGACTGCTCTCGGCAAAAAGGTATTACAATATTGCGATACCCCCCGAAGGGCCATACCCGCCAATCGGGGCTCACACATTTGTTAACTGCTGCGTTCAGACTGTGATTGGACATATTATTGGACACATGGTATGTCAATGTGCAAGCTTCGCCCCGTAGGATCTTGACAAGCACCAATTTGCAGTTCATTCAATGCTGTCAACTCTACCCGCAGGTACTCGTGACTTTGTGAGTGGACTCCTGACTCCCGTGGAACTTAAATTTAGTCTACAAAGCCTTTAGCTTTACTTTACACGACCTAGCCAATCATGCACTCCCGTCGGGTGCTACATCTGACATGGCTGGCTCCATGCTCTCGGCTATTACTGTATTAACGTACCTAACACAACCAGTTACAACAGAACAATAGTTGGTTGTCTACGAGAAAAGAAATGCTCACACCAAGCTTCTTCTAGTGTACCCCTAAGCTATCCATCAGAAAACTTATCGCCATGGACTAAGCTAAGTTTAAACGACCATCTGTACGCGCTCTAATAATGAAATTTTTATTAGCTTTCCCAGTAGATAAGAAGTCGCGGCTATCAAATGCGTGCTCGCATATCCAAACCGCAGTTCATTTTAACTATGCTTAGCTGTGCAGCTATAGCGACCGCTTAGCCGGTAAAAGTAACACAGTTCCCGATTGGTGGCCACACATCCACTAAACTGCGGCAACTCACTATGCCTTTTTCTCTTTCCACGCTTCTTTCTAATCATCACTGTATCGCACGCTTAAGTTAACATACCCCGAGTGATTGGTCACATAAAAGAAATATATGGAGATTCGTTCCAATGACTGTGTTTTACGCCGACTGCCATGATCCTAATATGACTTAAAAATAACTACTGATGATAGTGGGCGAGCAAGATTCGTCTTCAGGCGATAAAAACATTTTTTTGTATAATTTCTTTGTTATCAGGTAATGAGGAGATTTCAAGTCGCTACAATGCAATCTATTTTTCTATTCCTATCTATGCCTAGTTTAGATAAATTACTCCTTAAATAATGAAAGAAAAAATGACTAATTTTTCAATTCCAATCAAAAGTATATATATATATATATATATATATATATATATATTTAGGCATAGATAGGAAAAGAAAACAAAATATATATACACACATATATACTGTAATATACATTGGCCTCCGTTTATAAGCAGACCATATGGATCTGTTGACCATAGCCAATTTTTTCCTTTTCTTTTCTTCCGTTCGTTTGTTTTTTTTTTTTCTTCTCGTTTTTTCTTTCAGTTTGCTAAAATACAAACATGTTTTTTTGATTTCTTTTACTCTTTTCCTTCTTATTTTATTTGCCTAAATTGTAATAAATTTTCTCGCTTGTTTGTTTGTATTACTTCGACACTGTGTATAACTAGCATTAGCACCGCAGCCGCCGTAGGTAATTTTAAATAACATCAAACTTTATTGTAGTTACCTTTATTGCTTCTTTACCGTTCTTCTCTCTCTCTCTCTCTCGCTCACCTCATTCCTTTAGCTATGTAATTTCCTTCTATTTCAATAGCTAGTTATTGTAGTATTGGTGCTGATAATGTAGGATGGAGCTTCGAATGCTTGCGGTTACCTTAAGTAGTAGCCGTTTGAAAGGATTTTATAATAAATTACACTGCACTCGAAACTGAAATAATTCATTCATTCAACAACCACAACAACAAATGTGCTGACATTAGGTGTGTCTGTATATATACACATATATATAGAGATATATAGATATGTTTGTGCGCGAAGCCAACCCACCAATCCTCAAACAGTACTTTCCTATCTTCTATCCGCAAGGAAGCGGATATGAATGCATGTTGCTTATGTGTTTGCCTGAATGGCTAGTTGGTTGCAATTGTGTCTGTTTTCTATGTAGGTGTGAATGCATATCTACATTTATATGCATGCACGTATTTATATATATATATATATATATATATAAA
>CCAG010013799.1:0-47267 GCA_001077435.1 Glossina morsitans morsitans | reverse complement strand
ATCAAACTTTAAATTATACACAAACATTATGAGCTATTATCTCATAATTTGCTTTTGTGAAGGAAAGTTGAACTCAATTAAATTTACTAAAGTTTGGAGACAGGCTTCTTTACAGTATAAAATGACCAAGTCTTAAATAACCAAGCACTTAGCATTAAAAGCAAGTACAAGTGTTTTCTTCTTTTTTTCGAGGAGAAGGCGAGCAGCGTACCAAGTTATAGCAGAAAGACTTTTGAAACTATTTTAGTTTTATCGCATGCGAGGAAGAGATTGGCAAAGAAAAAGTGATCAATCACGTTCAAATTTTTCCAATCATCTCCCGTTATGTTTAGTCATGTCCAAATATGGTCAATCTTATTGAATCTTCTTCAACTATGTTAAATCGTGTTCAATCCCATTTTCTATATGTACCAAATCCGTATAGAAAACACTTATTCCTGGTGATTCTTTATTCATTTTGTATACTCTATTTAATGTGAAAGTGTGGGCAATACGTAGAGAATAATACACATCTTGCATTTGGGATAGAAAATGTTTAGAAGCAAGTGTGGAGAATAGCATCCATTTTTACAGATTTCCTATTCAATTTCTACGTTTTGTTCACACGATGCAAACAATTTTTAGACAATGTGCGGAATACTACGCAATTATAGGCACTCTGTACTCATTTTCCGCGCTTCATCTATTTCATGTAGAGAATGAGTTTAGAATATAACGCATTTAAAATAACTTTTCAAAAATCGTATACGACGTTCCCCACGTGAGAGTTCTATTGCATGCGAGAAAATTGATTGCTGACAGAAGAATTTTGTTCGAGTTTTCTGTCATACTTTGTCCATGAAAATTTTGATGAACTTTTCTCGCATGTTATAAGAACTGAAATGGTTGCGGGCACTTTTTCTTCGTAAAAATCAAAAAATCGCTTATAAACATTCTCTCTCAGAATTTAATCGTAATCAATCATGAATTCTGGTCTCGTTTTGTATATAACCTCAAAATTACTGCTCCCATTTTGCTCGGACTTTTTTATATGAAATGGCTGAGGTTCTAGATTGCTATGATTAAGAAAATATATACGAAAATATACAACCTTTAGTCTAAAATCTGCAAATAGTTCAAGTAAAGTCTGAGCTACCGTTTGGAAGGTATAATAGTTTAAAGACAACAAGAAAGTCCAAGTTCCACTGGCCACTCAGTGCTCGCATTTTAATCGAGACCGCAAACCCGTAAAAACGAAATTAAAAGATAACTTTATTTGTTTCGATTTTATTAAAAGTTTAGTTAGCAAATATTAATGAACGGGCTCAGTGAAATGAAGGTTTTTAAATTAGAAAGCGGATAAGTCAATTAATGAATCAATGGTCTGAGAATAAATAGTAGGTGAATTATAAAAGTTGAGAGTGAACTGATAACAGCTAAAGCAAGTTACATTTTTTCATTTCAAAGTCTATCTACCTAAAGAGAGAAAAGAAAATTGGTCGTGACTACATGTTGGATGGGGATGGTAAAGAATTACTCAAAACATATAAAAGTAGTAAAGACATATAACATATTTAAACATTGCTCTTTATAAATAAATTAATAAAAATACTAACAGTACGAAAAAGTTAAGTGCGAATCCTTATTCAACTTTTTCTAATTTCTTACATAATATATTTGCTTGTTGGGCGAAGTACTGGCCAGTGGCGGACACGTAGAGGGGAAAAGAACTTGTAATATCTTTTCCGTTTCAAAATCTACGAAAGATATAAAAATTAATTTTGAAAATTTTTATGTAAGCTAAAGCTAACTTAACTAAGATGTACTTGATTTAACAAGATGGACTTAACTTAACAAGGATGTAAAACCGTGCGAATGTGCAAAATGGATTATACATAAATATGAAAATTGTATTCGGCGGTACTTCAAGCTTCTTTTGTGCTCAAGCAATGTGTTTACCAAAGAGAGACGGACAGATGGACAGAAAACATTCTTAGATAATGTATCGTACTATATATATCGTATATAATGCCTAAAGTTTTATTCTGTATTTGAGTGAAATAAGCATAACAATAACATCCCGGTGTTAGCCCGGGAATGATATTTTATTCGCAATTTCCTTGCATACTACGAAACTTTAACAACATAACTCATAACAAGATGTACGTAACATAGCTCCTTACGTATGGTATCTGCATAACTAGGTCTTGGTCAATAGTGAGGCTATACAGATTCCCAAGCTGATCAAATAGTTTTTTAAATGAGAGAAAAAAGAGAAGTTTTAAAAGCTACGCCAAAAACAATAAATGGGTTTAATGAAATCAGAATTTCTTAAAATTTTTTTTTTTTATGTTCGAAATGATTGATTGCATTTGCATTCCCCTGACTCACAAAAGACTTAAGAAACAAACTAATGCATTCAATCATGATAAACCCGTAATACCGTTAGTGTAATGAGCATAAAAAATCCAATTAAATATCTTATTATAAAGTAAAGATAGAGAACACATAGGGAAAAGATATTTTCACTTTTCAGCTTAGAAAAACTTAAAGGGCAAGAATCAATACCCGCACGTGAAACATACACATACACAGGCAGAAAAAATGGGACTGTTTAATATAATTAAAACTAAAAAAAAAAAAAAAAAAAAGATAAGAATTCTGTTGAGAAATGATTTCATCAATTGACAAAAAACAGTAATCGAGTGAGAAACCTATTGCTATAGCCTTAGGATGATTTTACACTGTTTGTTTCAGTAGCTATGAATATAAATAAATCAAATGTTTGCCTAAGGGAATTGCTCGCCATAAAAAGCATTTATTTATTTATATAATGTAATGGTTAAAGGTTTGTGCTAAACTATAGATCGTTAGTTTATGATCGATATCTGAAATTTTCGGTTACTTTTATACTCAGCACCGAAAGATAGTTAAAACGTTTGTAGCATCCAGAACGAAGATTCAGACACCTTATAAGGTATATGCATACATTTTTGAACGGCATCAAATTCTGACATTATCTACGCATGTCTATCTGTCCATCTCTGTATCTAACTGCTGCAAATATACGCAAATACGCGCAAAATAACAAATGGTCTTTGAGCTTGGGGAAGACATTCGAATTTCTAGCACTCCATCAAAATAGACAAAATCATTTAAAGTACATGCCCATAGTGCAACATAAACTCAATTTATTGTTCGTTCGCTTTTAATGGTATGAGTTTCCGGATACATTCTATGGGTGAGTTTACAGCAACTACGAAGAAACGGAAACGGTCAGCCACGCCAACCTAATGTCATAAAATATTAGAATTTCTATTCTTTACTTTTGAGCCCCCCAATAGCGAGTAGAGTAGTAAACATGGGAGCTGAATACAATATTCTCACTTGTTTAAATTGAGCTTTTGTTTCCGGCCATCTGAACGGGTTTGAAGGGAAGCTAAAACGAGATTCAAAAGTACTTTATGAAATTGAAAAAACCATATATATGATAAGTTTTATAATCTCATCTCAATTTATGCGACTTAACAAAAGCGGACAGACGGACCGACGTAGTTGTAATAACTCACAAGATGAAGATCATTGGGTGTTACAAACGGATTCATGGAGTTAGTTTGCTTTTCATGTTTGGTTAATGGCTAAGAAGTCTAAGAAACACACTGATGGAAGTATTCTTGAGAAAACCGTTAATGATTTAAGACAATGAAAAAGATTAAAAATAAATATAAATATACGCAAGTTTAGTGTGCCAAGACTCATACGCTGACATCATAAACAATAAATACGCTTTTGTCAGACTTGTAGGGCAAGAAAAATTGACCCAAAGCACTGAAAGGCCGTAAGAATTATAGTAAAGAACTGTGTAATAAAGAATAGCAACACAAGTAACTACATGTCAGTGTTACAGTGTACCTACGGAAAAGAAATTAAAAACATAAAACATTATACTCAGTTGACCTAATTACATATTTGAATGCGTTATGAAAGACACAGAAATATACTTTTTATTATTTTTTAAAGAAATTATGAAAAATAAAAAAATTCTTTTTTATTCAAAAAAAAAAAAAAAGAGAAAAAAAAGAAATAAGAAAAAGTGAGAAAAACCTTCTTTCTTTTGTATTTTTTAAGGAAAAATGAGGAGGAAATTATGAAAAATAGAAAAATTATTTTGTTTTCACGACCCAAAAACTCAATGGTCGCAGGTTCAAAACTCAAATGCTATAGAGTTTTCAATAAAAGCGACCATATGATAAAAGTTATCCGGCAGCCTTTAAATCTATATTTTGTCAATGTATTTGCGAAATATGTAAGCAATAAATAAACGAAAAATTGCTCTTCTTTAACAAAAAGAAGTTATAAAAAACACGTGACTTTCTTTCAATGCAATGAAGCGAGTAAAGTAAAGCCTTAACAAGCTAAGGAAAATAAAAATGTGGGTACGTAATGTACTATTAAAGTGGCAGGCGATGTGCCAAAGATGCAGACGCTTAATTCTGTCCTTAATATACGCAGTTAGCCCTATTACTGTACACGGGTGCATCTATGTAGGTACACAACTGGCAACCAATAACTCAGTTTGTTATGTTCTTCTCCTAAAAGAAATGAAACGCTCGTATAAAAGTTGTTACAGTTTTTACAATCTACGCGAAACGGCGAAAAAATGTCGTAATTTATGCGGAATCGAGAGATCCTAACTGGACAACTGTGCCTAGACAAGCGAGATAGAGTGCTTAAAAATGATTGATTAAGCAAAAGTGGCAAACTAACTGAACGCAAAGAACATTTCTAGCAAGTGAGTTCATTTCTCAAGCACTGGGCAATAAATTAGTTTTAAGCGATTTTCCACGCGCCACAAAAAGAACGAACTGGGGCCCGCCCGGGTTTTGCAGTTCTTGTTCTAGAGCAAATTCGATACCGAATTTGCATTTTGAGTTGATTGGACTCGACGTCATATGAGTCGTTGCTCGATATCGAATGCAAAATGCAATATTTTAGCCCGAAAGCAAAATATGTATCGATCCTCGTATTCAAAAGGAAAATAAAGTGAAATGTCTACGAATGACTCAAATTGGAAATGTAGAATGATTGGAAACCAAGTAAATGGCATCTTCAGTATATGTTTGGTCGATACTTAGTTAGATAGGATAGAAAGATCGCACCATTCAGTTGGAAAGCAGATGAGTTCTACCAAACTACGGTACATAAAGCTCAAGCAAGTTCTCATCACACAGAGCGACAAGCGCTGGACATATCAGAAGAAAAATATAAATGGATAAGGAAAAACAGCAAATGGGCGAGAAGAGACATGCCAAAGATATGGAAGGTGTAAAATTCAAGTTAGTCTTGTTAAGAGAACAATGCTTGACAGTTTAAATAAGCAATCAAATATAGTCAGCTTTGATTTAAATGATTTACAATTTTTCTTTTATTTCCCTACTTTTCTTCTTCTTCTTCGCATTATTTTGTCCAATACACGCCGATGATATCCGTTGCAAGGAATGCAAGGAACTAGAAGCCAAACACGATACGGAAGCCAATCGTATCGTTCGAAAATTCGAAGTAAAGACAACTGACTCTGTTGGACTCTATAGGAATAATTTGCAAGAAAATATTAAAAAAACAAGTAATATATTCTTTTAAGAAAAAAATGCGAACAAAAGGAAAAAAAAAAAAAATTAAGAAAAAATAATGTGACATGAAAGAACCATTTTTTTCAATTAAAATAAGGACAAAAGAAATAATGAAGAATATAAGAACCTTTTTTTCCCTAAAAACGAGAAACTAAAAAAAATTATTAACTATATAAAAATCTAAAACAAAGAAGAAGAAAGAAAAACAAATATATATATTTTTTATTTTTTTTAGAAACATTAAAAAGATTCTATGAAAAGTATGAGAATCGCCGTTTAAAAAAAAAAAAACACACGTAAGAAAGCTTTCTTTCATCAAAAAAAAAAAAAAAAAGGATTAAGAGAAACGTTATACAAAAATATTCTTTTTTGCTTTTTGAAGAGGAGAAAGAAATATAAATAAAAATATAAATACTTTCTTAGCATAGAAAAAAAGCATTTTTTGTCATCTAATGCCTTCTAATAAATTTTTATATTATTTAACCTCTGCATTTCGAACAGACAGAGCTCTGCTTGCAAACGAACACAATCGAAACAATTTTGCTGTGCATTGAGCTCATTATCCATATGCAGTTGATAAAGCGCGCGATGCTTTCATTAGGTATTAAAAAGCATTTAGCAGAGTAGTATGTACAAGCGATCTATTTGAGCAAAAGATCTTCTTTTAAAACCAGTATTATTGTGCAAAGGGATATAATTGAGGTTTTCAATTTACATACAATATGCATCCAAAATAGGAGCTCAAGAGCTAAGAATATCAAATTGGATAAAAAAAAAAAAAGAATTCTTTTCAAGTTTACAAGAATGCATTAATGAACATTTGTTTATGGGGTTCATAATAATTTGAAGTTTTCGTGTAAAAAACTTAAAATTCAAAAAATTTCGTTTTTTTTTTTTTGCTTTTAATTAATCATTAAGTTGAATATAGTTCTGTTCCAATTGTTGCTTTCTCTCTCCGCTTTGCATAGATGTGTGTAAACACCTTCTTCTCTTAGCCCTAAAACCCATTGAAGCAGTTACAACCGCAAACTCTACTAAAAAACAAAACTCAAAATCAACAACAATTGTACGCAGCAAGAAGTAAGTAAAAAAAAAAAAAAAATAAATAAAAAATAAAAAAATAAATAAATAATATAAAACAAAAAGAAAAAAAGTTAAAATTTCAATCGCACTTAACTCTCAAAAAATGCCCAATAAAACTGTGAATCTTTCTTAATACACTAACAAAAGTCGCACATTTTTCTTTAATTTTATTTTGGTGTTCTTTAACAAGCGAAACACTCACGTAAGCCGCGAAAGTTAATAGTCGAACCTAACAGAAATTTGTTGTTGTTGTTGTTGTTATTATTATTTTTATAAGAAGAAAATTCAAACATAAAACATTCTGATTGTGTATAAAAGTAGGTCAACTAAGCGCTGGCTGCTTACTCAGCTCAATTCTGTACTTAAATACGTTTGCACGCATACACAGTCATACACACAAACACAAAAACGGACACACACAAAAACAAACGCCACTGCCTATAAAACAAAACGAAGACAACTGGTTTTTAATATTTTTGTATATACGTATATACATATATACATACATATATATATATATATATATATATATATATATATATATACATATATACGCTTTTGTATATGATTAAGAAACTATACTACCATGGAATACTTAAGCATACTTAAGCATCCGCGTCCACTTGCACTTTCTTTTTACCTTCTCGAACACAATCCACCAAACACCAAAGCAAACAACCGTCGCCGTATGCCTTAATCTCAAATAACAACAAGTTTTTGATTTTGTTTTGTTACTGTTTGTATGTGTATGTATGCATTATTGCTATGTATAAACTAACCGAACCACGTTTCTTGTATACGTGCGTTTGTGTATTTTTCAATGACGTTTAACACTACTCTGCGTCATTATTCTTTTTCTTAGGCTCAGTACACAGTTGTCATAAACGTTCATACTTAACTGAAAGCATAAAAACTCGTATTTTTATGTTTTTTCTTTTCGTTTTCTTCTTTCGTGAAGAGCTGGTTCTGCTGGTTAAGTTTTATGCTTTGTTGCGTATTCTTTGCATATGCATTTACAATTGTCTGTCTGCCTTTCTGTCCGCCTATCTGCCTCTTGTTGCTTCTCGTAGCAGACAATCGACAACTTTCTATTTTCATTCTCATGTTTTATTTTCGGATATACTTTATGTCTCCTTTCTTCTTTCGTTTTCTTTCTTTTGAAGCACAATTACTTGCTTAAATATCTTTCGTATAGCAGTCATATTATTGTTAAGAAATTGCCTACTTTTAGGATGTATTGATAATTTTTCAAGGGCTTTCGGTTTCATAAAAGCGAATGAGTCGATTAAGATAAATGTAACTGAAAATGCATTTTTTCTTTTAAAGCGGACAAGTCGTTGTTTTTTTTTTTTTGAAAAATGAAAATTTTTGTTTTATAAATGCTATGCTATGCAATTCAAATACAAAATAAAAACAATACTACAACCAAATTTTTTTCTCTTTAATATATTTTTGAAAAAAAAAAAAAAAAATGTGCTTTAATTTTTTTTGATTTTGTTTATTTATTTACATATAAAATATTAACTTATAAACAGTTAGTACGAACTCAAAGATGCAAGAAAAAAAAGTTTAAAAGTGTTATACAGAGAATCAAGTCTGTTATCTACGGCCATACAGTTAACTTAATTAATCTTAATTTAAAAAAATTTAATTTTAGTTGGGACCAGGTATTTAATTCAATAACTTCTCAATAATAATGTTGATAAAAAAATAAGGAAGAAGGTTGTGACCGAATCTTTTGCACCTGCCATCGCGATTCTAAAATGACAAAAAAAGAAGAAAAGAATTAAATTTTCATACTCTATAACATAGGGTGGGCGTGGTTGACGGTTTCTAGGTTTAGGGTAAAAGTAGAAATCTTGTTGAGTAACAAGCAGAACAAATACGAAAAACAAAAGTGTTCACAGTTTTTGTTGCATAGGTGTGTGCGCGTTGTAGTCCTTGAAAAATTCTTCAAATTCTTTTGCTAGTTTTGAGCGATGTCTTCCTTTTAGCGAATGGGAGTGTGTTTACTACAAATACTATGCAGCTGCGTAGACGGACAGATGGACAGGTGAATGGAGGGATATGCTTAAGTGCATTCCGATTTTGAAACTGGCCGCAAATTTATACACTTTGTGGGGGTTTTGAGGCTCGCTTTTATGTTGTAAAAGTTTTGAAAAAAAAAAAAAAAAATTAAATTATGACACCATAAAATTAAGTAGAAGTGGCTAACCTTTCCATTTTCGTAGAGGTACTGTACTGTTGCCCATAATATATAGGGTCCAGTTTTTGTAGACTTATCTGCTGTAGTTTATGAGTAATGAGCAAAACCTAATTTTTATACCTTTTGAAAAATGGAGTTGTACCCAGTTCACGAAGTACTGTAGACGTATACTGCGACTGATTTGGCCCAATTTCAATAACATCCTGCGTGCAAGAACTTTCAATGTTTTTGACAAATTTGAAGTCGATATCTTCATTTTTGCGACCAAGAGAAGGAACAGACAACCAGACGGACAGACGCAGAAGCTTAAATCGATTCAGAGTTTGATGCTGATGATGAATATATACATACTTTGTGTGTGAGAAGAAAAATGCTACCGAAGCACCTCTTGGGCTTCCAAGAGAAACATCCATCGACAGGTTATAGCTAGCAAATTTTACACTGTTCTTTACCGTTGACAGTGCGATTCTGGAAAGTGAGAGCTATATAAACAGTCAACGTTTATAGGGAGCATCATGAAATGGTGAGGGTTTCGGTACATCTACGTTCACCCAAAGGATTTCCATAGTTCCGCTCCTCATATATATATAAGATAGTGTGTGCAATTATATATATTTATATACACATTATACATATTTATATACAATTATATATATTTATACACACACACTCAATTAATACGCATATATCAACTCATTTGAACGCACAAAGCAATGCTGCAATGCCGGCTCTGCTGGGCACTTGTCAAATGTCTACTGTGTTTAGACTTTTTTTTTTCAATAAGAGATTTAAAAGGTAGGAAAATTGGTGCACAATGTCGTATCATTAATAACAGTTGGACTTTGTTATGGCCCTTATCTTGATATGAAAATTAATATTGAGCCATTGATGATAAAAGTCGCCCACACCTGAATATTAATAGGGTCCCAAACTTTCCGCGAGATTTGCATTTTGCTACCATAGCCATATGCGGAAAAGTAGAAATAGAAAATTGACGTCGATAGGTCGGAATTACGATTTAATTGTTGAATATGTATTTAATTTAGTCGACTGTGAGGAGAGTAATTGAAAAATTCAGAATGACTGGATCAATTGGTTTGGATTCCTTTTCATGCGATTATTTAAAGTCAAAGATCTATGCCAACAAGTCCATAACCGTCCCTGCATAGAAGGCCGGACATCAAAGAAATTCAATCGCATTTATGCAAAATGGCTATGAAAAATTTTGATAAAATAGTGTGTATGTCCCGGCAAAACAGGGGATGCCATTCGCCATAACCCTCTCCTATGTACACTATTATTCAAAAAAAAAATAATGAAAAATTGTCTTTCCTTTTATCCAAAAAAAATGAAATTTTATCAAAACATCAAGCGCTATAGCAGCATGTATTTCCCTTTAGCTGTAATCGCTAACGCCTCAAAAATATATCAAAAGAAAAGTCCAAGGTACATGTTGCTCTTGTGTATATCTATTGTATCGTATATGCAAATTAGCTAACGAGACAAAGAAACTCTGATAAAATCAATCAATTAATCACTTCCGATTAAATGGCTGGCCTGCCTGTGCAACGAAGCTAAAACAATGCTGCTGATGATGATGATATTTTTAGAAATTCATTTCGAACAGATCAAGAATGCAATGGATAAAATTAGTTTTACAAGGAACAACAGCAACAAAAACAGTATAATAACAAAAGCAAATCAATTCTCTACATAAAAGGTAAAATGTTTATTTACAAAAAAAACAAGAAAGAGTAAATGAAATAAAACCAATATCGTTACAGAAATGAACACAACACAACAGAAGAAGAAATTGTTTTGAAGGCAATAAATTGCGAGCAAATGCCGCTGCCTGAATACCGAGACCGAAACTCAACAAAGAATATAAGAAGAAAATGTTAGCGTACGCTTCGCAATAACTTCATGAAACACTTATTCATATGGTAGCAAATTAATTATGAGTATGTGCATGGTGCGTGCGTGTGTGCACATATAATTCAAGCAGTTGACAGATATTTATCACTTTCACTATTATCATCTGCAACAAGAGTGTGTCAACTTTTGTCTCACTCTTCTCTCTCTCTCTCTCACACTCATTCTCACTCTTTCTTTCTCTCTTTCCCACTCTCCTTTTTGACGGTTGTTTTTTTCTTTCGTTATTTTATATGATATTCCTTTATGAAAAAAAAAAAAAAAAAAAAAAAATCTTGTGGTCAACCTTGATGTTGATTTATTATATTATTAATACCTCATAAGAAGATTTTTTTATTTTTTTTTATTTTAGGTTCCCTTATATTTATTTTTTAAACGCAGCAATACGTGAATGTGTAACGGCATGCGTGCCTAATATGAGACCATACAAGTGGCTGTGTAACAAGAAGCAGAATAAAGCATTTATGTACTCTTTCTTGTCACTAGTTAAGTATTTGTCAACAGAATTTCATTTAAAAACAATTACAAAACACCAGTACATTGTCTGCCTGTGCATTAAGTGCAAATCGGTCCTTCTAAGGTTCGTTTCTATTTAAAGAGCATTAAATGCATTTCGTATAATTGTCTATGATTGTTGGCGCTTCGTTTAATACAATTCGTACATACGTACGTATTAATGTGCGTGAAAATCGTGTGATAACATTTAACTTTTTTTTTGCTTTTCACGACATATCTTTGTACTTGTTATGCATCGATTGGCATAGAGCGAAAGACAAATGGAGAGAAAGAGTAAAGAGAGTCTTCCTCTCCTTTTTTTTTAATCTCACTCTTTACATCAAATAAAATTTCTTTTTCGCTCTCCTATTGTTATATTATTATGCGGTTCAATAATTTGATTTCGATTTGGATCAAAAAAAAAAAATCTCTTTCTTACGAAATTTTTTCAAGTACTTATATGCCGAAGACTTCAAGTGGAGAGATTGTAAACAACGTATTTCTGCCATGATGCAAATCTTAGATACCCTTCATATATCGCCGATAATTTTTCATTGATTTATCTCCAGACAGTTTGTAAAGATAGTTTTTGGAATTGTTTCGAAAAGACCTCTTCTATTGACCATAAGACTTTCATGGGCATGTCTACAAATTCGTGAATTCAATTTAGATTATTTTAGCTTTTACCTGCAATTATGATATTGTTAGGAAAATCACTGTTGTTGTCGATTTTTGTAAATAGGAGAACTGCAAAAACGTCGTACAACCGATCAGATAGATAAACGAATGGATGTATAGAATGCCAAGCAGGCAGATGGACGGATGGGTGGATGAAGGGGCGGATAGCTTGACAGACGGAAGGATGCGTAGGTGGAAAGACGTACGGACGAACAGCCGCAATGAGAAATTTGCCTTTAGTTGAGCGGACAGATGTACCGACAAACATACGGACAGTAGAGCGGCCAGGCAAATGGGTTGACTGACGAACAAGCAGGGATACAGGCAGGCGAAGAGTCGAAGGGACAAGCGAAAGAGCAGGCAAACCAACATATCAACGAGCAAGTGCGCGAATAAAGGGAGAGATACGGAGACGGTTAGGGAAACGGGCCTGCAAATATACTTACCATCAAAGAATATGATACTTTCGTTTCTACCTGGATTCCGTCATTTTATCATTCTAACATATTTCATATCAAACGAAGCGAATACTCCGCTGTCCCTGCGCCATCTTTTTGTTAGAGGTGATTTCAGGCTTTTCCCCTGTATACTGGAACTTGTCAGTTGTTTTTACTTCTCCAGTACAGCGCAGATGGTCTTAATTGGCTTAGAATCTCGATTTAATCTTCATTCAACTAACTATTGTTCATTAATCACGTGATGGGCAATAGAATCTTATTAGACTTACGATATGTTCGTTATGGATTTGTGGAAATAATAAATGCAGTGATGAACTATTCTTCTAGAGTGATCCTCTACTAAGGAGTGTAGAAGCGTAGCTAGAGTTTTTCTTTTCTTCTTCAAAAGATTCTCGCTACTGTTTCAAAGGAACATATTCTACAAAAAGAGAGAAAGGATATCTTAAGTTTCGTAAGCTGAGAAATATGATAGGTAGGTGAGACGAACTGAAGCCGAACGTTTAAAATAATGAACTCTTGAATCATCATGAATAAGAGGAGTCTTTAAAGGCAGTGAAAACTGTGGGCATTCGAGCTTTTACCAGCTTAATGGTGTCATTAGAATGAAATAGTTTATAGAATTTGAGGGAAGAGAGCCCCTAGCACAGTAATCGATTAAAAAATCACACATACACACTCACATATTTTGGAAAAAGACGTTACAGGCTAATAATACAAAAGCAAGTTGTTAACCGTAGGTCTTAACCACAAAAACTATTTTTGAAAAATATTAAAAAACATGTAGCAATGGAGACTTTCCCGCGAGACATCTTTAATTTAAGAAGTTGTACAGCAAGTAATTTAAAAAAGAAAAAAAAGTCCCTTAATCTACGCACCTATTAACCAAAGTAATACGTAAGGAATTTTAAAAATATGGATGGAATTTTGTGAGATTTTTTTTTGCCCCCAATGAAAAAAGTTTAATTTTTGACCAAAACAAGTCAAACAGCTCTTTATAAACAATGTTGTAACTTACACATCGAAAGTCGCCTGCGCACTTCTCTTAAATCGAATGAAAAGAGTGACGATTGTTCAACACACGCTTCATCGCGTTTTGGAGAATCATGCATGTTAGGAAAAAAATGAGTTCTAGGTTTCAGTCATCAGTAACGGAATATTGCCTATATCTGCAGTACGACGGAGGGGCAGAGAGGGGGAGTGACCGCAACATGGAAGGTATTTGCTCGAGCGGTGTAAGTAAGTATGGCCTACCGTAGCGGCTGTGAATCTGTGTATAACGACTTGATAGTTACGTTTCTTAACTACTTGGCTATGCCATACCCACAGTTATCTTTTCATATCATAATTATATCATAAATGCATATTTAACCAGTCAACTGTATCGAGCTTTTAAGCGGTATGCTCCTATTCTCGTCAAAAGCAGGGTGTGTGTAATATGAAATTAACTGACAAACTGACAAAACTATCTTCTAAAAAACGTGATTGTAGCAGATACGCAATCATAATGATAAAATTTGATGAGGATATCCGACAAGGACGGATGGACAGATCATGACTGATATTGTGAAGATATCGTTTAAGTCACTAAAAGAAGAAAAAATAAGTGACGTTGTGAAAAACTTACACTTACAGTGGGTTCCCCCCCGCCCCTAAAATTCTTTCCCTTGTTGGACTAAGGAAAAAAGCACAAAAAAATTATGACTTAATATTAGTTTTGAATGCTTTTCAATATATGCGTCTGCCCTCTTTGCGAGTTTATAAACAATTGATAAGAAATTTCGTTCGCTGCATTAGTCAAGAAGTTAGCTCTGTACTATAAATTTACCTAAAGATGCAGAGAATAAGGAGAGTATGTGACTAAATTAGTGCCTGTTAGCAAAAATAAAAAAATAAATAAATAAAATTTTTCGCGCATTTCATTTTGTATATGTATGTGTTAGACAATGATTTTACTGTTTATTTTGAGAAAATCGAATCAAATATACAAATATAAGAACAAAAACTTTTGCATATGTATAGAATAGAATGCATGTATACATACACACAAAAAATCTTATAAAGGGAAAACATTTCATTTTCGCTTCCATTTGTTGTTGAGTTTAGCCGCCAACAAGGATCCATACAACGAACGATCAGAAGAAAACAAAAACAAAAAAAAGAATCATTTCTTTAAAAAAAATTTTTAAATATTTTTCACTTGTTGACCAATAAAGGTGATTATAGCTCTTAAGCAAAAAAAGAAAAAAAAAAAAAAAAAAAAAAGAATAAAAAGAAGAAAATTATTTAACTTTGCGGAAAAATACAAGAAATATAACAAATTAAGGCTACAAAGGATATTTTATTAAGTGATTACAAGTTGAAGAAAAAAGAAAACGCTTTTGTGCTTTTGTCTGAAAATATAAAAAGAAGAGTAATGCGGAAATTTTAATTTTTTTTTTTATTTTTCGAACTTTGAAAATATATCGAATTTCCAACAAGCAGTCCGCTTATGCAAGTTGCTTTGATTAGCATAACCTTACAAAAAAAAAAAAAAAAAAAAAAAAATTAAAATTAAATAATAAAACTTCCTTTATCTCTTCTTTAAATATATATAAAAAAAAATTCATACAAATTTTTAAAGAAATCTATAAAATAAAACGAATTTTCCCTCAACTGCACGAAATTTAAAAAAAAAAAAATGCTTTTAATGCAGTTCTTTTTTTTTTTTGTTTATGAATAGTATTTGGTCTTAATTGAAAAAATATAAGAAATATTTCTTGTCTCTTAAAAACAAGACTTGTGCTTAAAAAACAAGAAAAAGTATTTTAATAGCAAATCAACGAAATACAGGTCATGTAGCTTCAGTCAGCTCTTGACAACAATATGTGGCTATAATTTAATTGCGATTAAAAAAACCGTGGAAGACCTTACCTGACCCTCCATGACTGCGCGTAGTTCTCTTTCATTGCTTACAACTAATTGTATTTAAACATATATTAAAATATTCCGTGAAAAGACAAAACCGTTATTTTTCCTGCCTCTACGACCAACTTATGATTCGCGATATCGAGTAAATTCAAGCGCAATTTCACCATCGACAGATATTTCATTCGACAGAAAGAAAAATGTGGACAAGAAGAGAGTCGTTACACCGCATCCATAATCCGTACCTATAGAGTTTACTCGGCATCGACCACCGTAAACCGGAGTAAATCTTCTTTCTTTTACTTACCTGTAGAAATGAAAGCTTAGTTCTAAATTTCTATTAAGAAATGAAAAAAGCAAGAGAACTTGAGCGCAGAAACCGTTAGTTACGTTAATTAATAAAAATGAAAAAAACGAATAAAAGCGAAAATTGATCACACGAACAGTGCAAAGTTTTACGCACATCTGTCTAGTAATTCTAGGCGAATTTAGGGAACGGTTTAGCCAATTTCGATAAAGTTGTTTCATTATGCTGCGAGCAGTTTTGATGGCAGGAAGAGATATCATAGACAAATAGACAAATCCAGCCTAATCGTTTCCTCTGCTTTCCTTCGTTGCGTTTCATATTCCATTTGTTAGCATAACCGGTACCAGAAGTAGAAATTTCTACATATATAAGAATCGAAGAAAATGTTCCAACCTAACGGTACAAATTGCTCAATAAGGTCAGTTCTAAGTCAGACCAAGTATGTTTTCAGATCGTTAAGTAACCTTAAGAAGAGCCCAAGTTTTTTCGCTTTGCCTTCACTTCTTATATTAAAAAGTAAGCAGATTGACCCAATGACTCCTTTCGATAGGCTTTTCGCCAAAGTCAAAAGTTTACAAAAGCACAATGTTCTTCAATAAACAATTAACCGTAAAGTTAAATTTTTGCGTTAAAATTTCCTAACTGTCATGCATTTCTCTTTCCTCCAATGCAGAAACTCTATAAACTAACAAAATGTGTGATGATGATGCTGGTGCTTTAGTTATTGACAACGGTTCGGGCATGTGCAAAGCCGGCTTCGCTGGTGATGACGCCCCCCGTGCTGTCTTCCCATCGATTGTTGGTCGTCCTCGTCATCAGGGTGTGATGGTCGGTATGGGTCAAAAAGATTCCTACGTTGGTGACGAGGCTCAAAGCAAACGTGGTATTTTAACTTTAAAATATCCCATCGAACACGGCATCATCACCAATTGGGATGATATGGAGAAGATCTGGCATCACACATTCTACAATGAGTTGCGTGTGGCCCCCGAAGAACATCCAGTATTATTGACTGAGGCCCCATTGAATCCCAAGGCTAATCGTGAAAAGATGACACAAATCATGTTTGAAACCTTCAACTCCCCAGCCATGTATGTAGCCATTCAGGCTGTATTGTCCTTATATGCTTCCGGTCGTACCACTGGTATTGTATTGGATTCTGGTGATGGTGTATCACACACTGTCCCCATTTATGAAGGTTTCGCTTTACCTCATGCCATCTTGCGTTTGGATTTGGCTGGTCGTGATTTGACTGATTATCTTATGAAAATTTTGACTGAACGTGGCTATTCCTTCACCACTACAGCTGAACGTGAAATCGTACGTGATATTAAAGAGAAATTGTGCTATGTTGCTTTGGACTTTGAGCAGGAAATGGCTACTGCTGCTGCTTCTACCTCATTGGAGAAATCCTATGAATTGCCTGACGGTCAAGTAATTACTATTGGCAATGAGCGTTTCCGTTGCCCTGAGGCTCTCTTCCAACCCTCCTTCTTGGGTATGGAATCGTGTGGTATCCATGAGACTGTTTACAATTCGATCATGAAATGCGATGTCGACATCCGTAAAGATTTATATGCTAACTCTGTGTTGTCTGGTGGTACCACTATGTATCCCGGTATTGCTGATCGTATGCAAAAGGAAATCACTGCCTTGGCTCCTTCAACTATTAAAATTAAGATTATCGCTCCACCTGAAAGAAAGTACTCCGTCTGGATTGGTGGCTCTATTTTGGCTTCCCTTTCCACCTTCCAACAGATGTGGATCTCGAAGCAAGAATACGATGAGTCCGGTCCCGGTATTGTGCATCGCAAATGCTTCTAAATCTTTGCGCCCAAAAAGATTTTTTCCAAGCATTACATTAACTACTCTATACATCTCCGATAGCAACGGTAATAACAACAATAAGAGCAATAATAGCAATGATACCAATCAACAACAACAACAACAACAACAACAACAACAACAATATGAACAACAACAGCAACAACTATATAAAAAGGATACAAATATCATTAAAGAAACATGCGGCTACAGAATCTATAGTTGTCTGAGACGAAGACCGGAAATGAATTTTATGATGAATTTTTGCATAGATTTGCATAATTTTTTTAAGGAAATTTTGCCAAATCTTTTGTAAATCATCTAAAAATACAAAACAGTTTGTAAAGTGTTTGTTTTAAGCATTAAGAAAATTTTACATGTCTCTACTCTTTATTATTTAAAATATTATTTTTCACATATGTGCATACTTTACTAATACATACGTATATACATATTTATTATTATTATTATTAACAATGGACCGAAAACAAAAGAAAAATAAAGAAAGAAATAAAAAGACAACACCTACATAATATAAAAATAAAGCTTGACATTTTTGAAAATGTTTTCAACAAATTAAAGTCCATACAAGTGAAAACACTGTACACACAGTGGAGCGGCCTGGTTTAATACATTTGTTCGTATAACGAGCATTCGTCCTTGGGCCAAAAAAAAAAAGGCGATACACTAAAAAAAAATTTCATTAAAACTTATTATAGAACTTATAGCACAATAGAGGACAGATGGGCGGACAGCGAAAATCGTTTTCTGAACCGATCTGTATCATAAAAAATGGTTCTGTCACAAGACCATCTGGCTTTTGCATTAAAAAATTTAATATATCCTTGTAAAGTAACTGCTTTACTATATAAAAAGATGCCGAAATAAATTTGTAGTTATCTTTAACGCAAAATTGGATGCAAAAACACGAGCTGTGTGGGTAAGCCCAAGAAGGTGTTCCAAAACCAAAAAAACAATTGATTTGTTTTTCGTATAAAATCCTTTTTCGGAAAATGGCTGACCAAGTGTCACAAAACACTGCCGCATTTTAATTCGTGCCGACGACGTTAAGCTCGTTCATAGATCGAATGGTCGAAAAAGAGTTCGACAATTTTTAAAAGTACTGCTATACACTAACTTAATCTTACTAAATATTAATAAGTGTAGGCAAATGACTTTTCATCGGACCAAGGGATTGAGAATCTATATAAAAAACTTTGTCAATTACTGATCTCGGTTCTGTCTTCCTTCCATTCATATATAAGCTTGATAGGAAGTAATACGTTACCCAAGGGGTCAGGTGATCCTTAAGCTACTCGATTGCTAGTGAGGCCTATTATAGAATATGGTTTTAGAATTATAGAATAGATTCATTCACTGTAGAAGGCAAGTGATTAACGCTTGATGTACCTTTCCCTCGTAAGCTTCAGAATGGCTTGTCTGACACTCAATTTTTAGTAGCGAAAATTAACATAAACGTTCCGCATCAATTCTTAAGACTTCATCTAAATTATTGTTGAACAAATCACGCCAGCAATGATCCTATCCGAAGATTGTGAAAAGCAATATAATGAGAAATTAAATTTGATTGAGTTTAGCGTGAGCGCTTCTGTTATATAGTGAAAAATAGTTGAACCTTTAAATACTCAGTAGTGTAATGTTGTACCTCGTTGGCGATCGGTTGAATCGTAAATGCAAGTCCATTTTGGCTCGTACTCTGCACATTACGCGAAAAGTTTCCTCTCCTCATGCTCGAGAAGCCGGGAAATGTGCGGCCGTGGAATCGATCAATAAAGAAAAAAATCATTACTTTTGCCCACCTAAAGTGAAACAGTTTTCCTCTTTCCATGATACCGAATCGAATGACTATAGCAGTACAAAGCCATGAAATGGTTTAACAATACTTTGTTGCAGTGTGTCCTTATGTCCATATGTCCTTATGACTTTTTTTACTAGTCGATTTTTTGTATTGATATAAATTAATAGGGAAAGAATACTAATTATATGGCAAAAATTGAAAAGAAATGCTTTTTAAAATTTACGGCGAACGTGTTCAATAATGCTGACACTTATCGGCTAGGCCGCTTACCTAAGCTAAATTTTTTAACAACTTGTTTTGTTCCAGCGCTTTTTCGAGCACTACGTACGTAGTTTACTTTCTTCTTTTCCATTCTTCAATTCCTTATCAGTGCCAGATGATGCTAAATCGACCAATTTACATCGTATACAATCTAATAAACGAAATGCTTCAAGTTTATCACATTCCTGTAAAAGACATTTCGATAATTTCGTACCCTTCTATACAAACAAGCGAATATTTAGCTTTTAAATTCATACCAACTTCTCAGTCATGACTTCGAACTTTCTACGATGCATTTCTAAGCTTTGCGTATTGCATTCTTTATTCATTTCAAAGAATTCGTTTAACTCGGTCTTCAGTAGTTTCAATATCCCCTCTTCCTTACTTTCACTGGGTCTTACAGCGTCGCAATGAATCGGCCAATCGTCTTTGTACTACAATTTCAAAGAATAAAAAATCTTGTTGGTTGTCAATGACCACTAACAACATACCGTCTCCACTTTGAAATCCAATGGTTGCGCTGCGTAGTTACAGATGAATCTATGCTCAGATTTCACAATGGTTGACGAAATAGTCGCTCCATTCCCTATATAGTTCCGGGAGAGGAGCTTTTTCATTTTTTCCATGTGTGTGACATCGGCAGATTCAAGAGGAAGAAAAAGAAAACAAAGAGCCATAACTAGATGAGAATCTCGAAAAATCAAGTCGCAAAAACTTTTCTAGATAAGTTTCTCTTTTCTCGTTTACTTGTCTCTAATTGAAAAGAGCTTTTTTATTGCTGTTTCTTCTTAAGAAATGAATGACATGGAAGGAACTGAGTGTTCGATTGATTTATAGAGACCTTGTTATTGGCGCAGTTAAACTCCTTGCAAAGCCCTTTAATGATTTCTTCCTTAAGGCGGACATTTTCCCGAGTTTTCTGCATTTCTTCTTCTAAGAAAATAAACTTCTTCCTGAGCGCTTGAATTTCATCATGCTTTTCAGCAACTTCGGCTGCCAGTGCTTTTACATCGTAACGAAGCTTCAACGAGATTGCGTAAAAGCATAAACAATACGAGAAAAAGCAGAAGCGAATTTAATTAAGATTATATCGCCAAAATTTATTGAGTTAAGGACATAGTAAGCGAAATAATAAACGCAAAATTTTTGAAAGGATTAAGGCGGGAGAGAATCTCTTTTTAATATTTGAATCGGTCTCAAAAATAGCTGCTACGCACCTTCTGTTCCAACTCAAGATTGGCAGCGGACTGTTTCTACAATATAAATAATAGATCATACAATACAATAGATCGGCATTGAAAGCCGGATGAAATGAAACTTGCCTCTCCATCGGCCGTACCAAGTTTGTGGGGACTATTTTGTATATTCGGATTGTCTGCACCCAGTACGTCCTGTAATGATATGGTTTCAAATGATACGCTCTCAAAGTCCCATTTCTCATTGCGATAGGCATTTTGGATGATCTTGATTAAGGAATTTATGTCTCTGCGACTTTTCAGTAACTCGTCGCTTTCGTTGTCACGTTGATTTATATTCCTAAGATGGTGTAAGCATTCCAAACGCTCGCATATATCCGATTCTAATTCCTCCATGTTAATGAGTAGCAGTATATTAGTTTTAAGAAGAATATCTACCCACTCCTGGTAGGTAATCAATTTCAACTATGGAAGCATTCAAAAAATCACTTAAATAATTATCCCCGCCCATTCCTAATCTGCAATTCATAACCACTTACATCTCTATTACCTTTTCCTTTAACGTCAATATCTCTCAAACGCTTTAGAAACATTTGATTCAATTGCTCAATAATTTTGGCTGAATCACTTACAAACATATCGCAATTCCAATATTTTTGCAATTGCTTTTCATAGTATTCCGTGGGAATTTCGTCCATTTTCATTACATTTGTTCGAATATTATTCGCGGGCTGCATGCAGCAAGGATTTTTTGTTAATTGTGTCTTTTTTTTGGAAGTATTAAGATTCGACATTGCGCTATAGATTCCGGGCATAAAACACGTTAGCGTGTACTCTAGACCAGAGAGGAAAGCGGATGCCAAAATATCGAGCAAGGAATCTCTACTGCTGGAGCAAGCGTGCACTTCTCTAACTGTAGTCGCAGCAGGAATGCGATTGCATTCTATATTCGATATTTGAGGTGCCGGGTTAATGCGTACCCTACGACTTTGCCGTTCAAATCCTTCCGGATCTCTGACATTCGCCCGCCACTCACCATACCTATCTCGTATATCTACGTGCATATTCGTGACGATTTTGGGGGGTTCACGTACAGGGAAACTATCGTCAGATGGCACGGCGAATTTTAAACGATTGTATATTGGCCTCTGCGGTTGATCCATGCCGACACTTTCGGGCGTGATTGAAAATCTACGATCGATTCCTGGCGAGGGCGATCGTGATGGTGGTCTACGCTCAGGGAATGAAGAACTTGTCCCACTATCAAAATTGCCTTCCATATTGAAATCCTGTAGCGAACAAATATTATTTTGCCTTCTCTTGTAATTTAGTTTTCTGCCTCCTCCTGATCTTTGCCTTCGTTTTTTAGTGTTTGAATAACCCCTTGGCAAATTCGAAGATTGAGTTTTTTTTCTCCGTAAGAAATTTTCTTTTTCAAACTATGTATAAAAGTCAGAGAAAAGACATATGTCTATTCTTCTCCCCCCTTTTAAAGTACTGACGTGTCTATCTGTGAGATTAAAGGCAACGTATAGAATAGAGTGGATTTATTATATATACTTACGTTGTATAAAAAATGAATGATTGTTGTTGATTCAGTCAGTCATCGTAAGCGACGAGCCTTCCTTCAGCATCCCTCAAGAAAGACCACATTTCAGTTTTCCCTCTAAACTTTAAGATGTTTATAAGGAATTCTACGGCATACAGATGGACAGGCGGACGTTATTGTGTTGACTCAGAATGCCGTAGTTTTGAAGAATATATTACTTATTAATGAATATGTAGGCATGAAGGAGGAAGCAAGACGCAAGAAGAAAGGAAGAAGCAAGACTTTCTATAAATCGTAAAAGAGGATGCGGCTAAAAGGATTCATTTCAGCTTGAAATGTGCTGAAGCGATACTTTATTATGGCAATCATTAGTAATATTTTATCTTGTTTCACTAAGTTCTGAACTAAACAGTAAGATCGTTAAGGTAGAAGTGCAGAGCAGCAGGACGAACAATGCTAGTACAGGCTAATTTTCAGTTCTGTTATTGGGCGCTGTGGGTGCTCTCCCGATTGACGACCTTACTACGACCTTACCTAGTGATTGTCAATAATCAGATTAAGAAGTCAAACTGATCTGGGGGGGTTGATTGAGGGTCGATTAGTGGGACATGATTCATCATGCTTACACCATCTTGCAGTTATTCAGATGGCGACATTTGTAAGGAATTTATTATAAGGGAAAGTAATTCAAAAAGAGGTTCTATCTGAACCATCTTCAATGGTGCTCGCTCTTGGGCCGAAGCATGACAAATAACTGAAAAATTGCCTATAGGCTGAAGACAACAAAACAAGATGTGCAGAAGGACAGACCAACGTAGATCAATTCGTGAATTGATTTAGAAAGTGATTCTAAATTGATTGGCATAATAAACGGTGGACCTGTCGCAACTCCTTTCCTATGCACCCTCGTACCGCGCATTGTGTAGGATATAAAACGATATAAAATAATATAAAAAATAATATTAAATCTGGAATTCTGAGGCGAAGGAACAAAAGGAATATTGGTAATCTTGCCTTTGCTCTTGGACTTTGTAATAAAAAAATTGGTAAATCATTTAAAAATTACATAAGGTTTTTGTCCTTCTTTTAATCATTTTCATAGAAGGGGATCGATAAGAGAATTAAGCGGCCCCTTAAGCGGTTTTGCATCAATGAATCTTGGTGAATGGATAATCGTGTAAGCGGACGTGATGGGTTAGGGTATTTAACGATCGAACTTACCGAACAATAGTGCTCTTACTTGTTTAGACAATACGCCGGATATATATTAATATTTTTATGGGTTGAAATTTATACCCAATTTTCGAATAAAATTTTCTTTAGATTTTTTTTCAAAAAAAAATTCATTTTTTCTTTTAAATCAAATTTTTGTATTAAATAAAAGTGTACTTAAAGATTATAATTTCATTTGTTATTCTCTTATGCATTTTCTTTAAAATAATCGCACATGAACATTTTTATTAAATAATTAAAATGAAATAAAAAACATAAAATAAAACACATAAATCTTATAGAATAATATGTATATTTAAATTTTAGGCACAACAACACACAAACATAGATACAGGCACACATGTGAAATAACTAACAATTATGACTTGAAATATAAAAAAATGTATTAAAATAGAAATAAACATATTTTTTTTTAATTTTATATCATGAACACTGAAGGGCCTTTCCTTTCCTTTTCAGATTGAAAAACGTGTAAATTACTTCTCAGAGATTCATTAAATGGCAGCTCGATAAAGGCAGGGCAAGGATTGTCGTTCATAAGTGGACGACGATGAACACTTTTACATATAAAGAAAAACTTGTGTAAAGATGCGAAGACATTGGTTGCGTTACCTTTTAAAATAATATAAAAATAATATTAAATTGACATTTGGCAGTTTTACTTCGTTCAAGTGCATTAAGTGATTAATCTATTAAATGCGACAAAACCAAATTCGAAAAGCGCAACGAGGGAATTGTGTTTTAAGCAATAATTAATTAATTAATACAAATTTTTAATTACGCTTCCTTTCAGCTTCGAGTAAAAGGAATACTATAAGGAGATCCTAAATATTCGATTAAGTATTTGGTAAGAGAAAGTCAAAAGAAAGGCAGGCCCTTTGTCCGTTCGAAAATCGTTTTGAATAATGTTAGAGAAAATTTTAAATTAAATTATGGCAATTTTTGGAAAAATTTTTACTACAATATTCATTTGCTTTTCAATTTTTCTTTTCTTATTTTTTTCTTAATATTTTGTTTAATTATTTACAAAATCAATAATAATTGAAAAAAAACAAGTTTTTTTAAAATTATATTGCAAATAAATTATTTTATAAGAAATATAATAATTAATACCTTTCATTAATTTATACAAATATATAGATGCATGCGGTAGTGTTGGCAACACAACACAACAAAAAAAAAAAAAAAAAGGAAAACGGTTGGACAACTGACACTTTAGGGTTAACAATAATGAACCATTACTGGAGAGAGCAACACGTCTTCATTACTGAACAACAATGAAAATCCGGCGGCCACAGGGTGCAAATTTCGTACAAAGTACGATCGGGATATGAAATTAATTGCATCAAGTATGCATGTGTTTTGGGACACCCTTTATGAAAACATTTATAAATTTACGCCCCTTTTTTAGTCCCCAAACAAATTTCTTCAATCTCAACTTTCAACTCCAATGAAGACGTTGCGCAAACTGTCGATAAGTAAATGGATAAGAATTTTGAACTTAAAATGGAAGGTACTAAAGAATTCAAACATTCCTTTGGAATTCCTAAAGTGTTCTATTTGTGCCTGCGCCTGCGGACTTTACAGCAAGCCTGATATTCACAAAGTAAATTGCAGGATTTCAAGCATAAAACATTTGACTGAAGATTTTTACCCGAATTTTTCTTTACTTTAATTATAATGTTTTTTAATTTCCTCTTACTCCGCAATATTAACCTATTTTTTTCATGTTATATTTTTCATTGTATTGTTAGTAAACCCTATATCCCTTGTAGTAGAAAGGTATAACAAGTTTGAACGGTAAGCGGCACCTGCAAAGACTTGAGGTAAACTCAACTTGTTTATCCGTCTGTCCATCTTGTTTTCTTGGGTTTAACCTATAGACCGTAATTTTTGAAATACTTTGATGAAATTTGGAGTTTTGAACTGTTTTGTTTCAAGGACGAACGCTCTTGCGAATGGTTCGGATCGGAGCACTTTTTTGACCACTTTCCCTATAACGGTCTATTTTGAAAAATCGTTTTATGAACAATTATATGATGCAGGATATTCATTGATGGGGGCCATGGCCAACTATAGTACTTTTACTTATTATTATTAATTTTATTATTTTTCATTGTGTTATTATATTTGACTTCTACTATTTTTATTATTATTATTTAATGTTTTAAAATTATTTCTATAATTGCTCGTTTATTATCTATAAAGAATACTTCAAGTGTATTTAAAATTTAATTTAATTAATTTCAATCGTTTACAACACTCACACAAACAGACATTTATTTAAAATTGTTATGTCGAAACACACTAAAGAATTCTAAATAATTGTTAGTTCTTTTTTAAATATTATAAAATAAAAAAAAAATTCCTAAGCAACTAAATGTTGATGAGTGTTTAATACTATGACAGAAACGTTTGTGCGCTTAAAATTATAATAATAATTACATTTAATTTAATTATAATTATTTTTGTATACTTTATAAAAAGTTGAGAAAATTCAACTTCAAAACGCAGTTTTTTTATGTATATATAAAGAAAAAATATACATATATATATACATATGTATATATATATAAACTAAAATACACTCGTCGATGTATGCTTAACAAGTGTTAAACAATTTTGATATACTCTACTATTCACTGATCCTCGTTGTATTCAGAGAGATGTCTGTAAGTGAACACTTTCCCTCTCTCTCTCTCTCTCTCTCTCTCTCTCTCTCTCTTTCTGTCTCTCAGGATTCAGAGCTAAATGTATTTATTATTTTATGTGATTTTTGTGGATTTCGTTCAAGAAACTCTATTGTGCGCTCTGAGCTTCCCTTTCCCGTTCGCCATCATTCTCATTTAGCTGCGAGAAGAGTTACGGTTTTATACGATTTGTAACCCTGTCGATGGAAGTTGAAATTCTTGAAGTATATTTTTCTTTTACCCGGTATAAATGCATAAGATACAAAATTTGCATTCAATTGCTTGCAGAATAAGCAACGGAACGCAATTAAAACAGCAGTTTTAGCACCATAGTTAGAAATAAATTGCAATTTTTGATAGAGCAACAGCTTCACAATTAGCTATAACAACTGTTGTTGTTAATTCGTTCGCATCACACATCCAAATATAAAGCAGAATTGCCAGCTATTCGGCAACCACCACACCAGCCACCACATAAAGCCCGGTAAGACATGCGCGAATTCTACGGAGAAAAAATGAAAAAATGAGGACAAACTCTTTTGCCAACATTTTTTAGTTTTGTACTAACCGAATTTGATTCCTTCATTACCATGTGATGGCCGTAAAGCTCCCAGACTGTCCCGTGTCTTAAATGAAATCCCGTATGCTCTAAGTTTATTGAAAAATCTCCTTGCGGGCAACTTTTTCGTCGATTATAGCAATCACCAGCCGAACCATACGATTGTGGTCGTCCTCTGCTCTCCGCAAAAGTAAAGTCTTTCTCATCTATTCGTAATGTCGTTAAATCGATACGTATTTTGCGAAAACTGGTACGTCCTGGAGTTGAACTTTTATCCGAAAACTCAAAATCTCTCGACTCAGGCGGACATTTGTCCGGATCATAAGTTTTATTATCATAATATATCGAGTAATTTTCGGTAGCGTTTACCGTTACAAATTCTTTCGGCGATGAGCTCATATCATGACAATAAATTTTCTTTGGCATTGAACGCACATATATAGTGTATTCTCGATCTTCGTAAGTACGTAAAAATCGTCTTATATCATAACACGAAGTAGGATAACAATGACGTGGCGGTGTGCATTTTTCCCGAAAGATTTTCTCCTTAGTTGGACAAGGTATACGACGTCTTTGTGAATCATAGCAGAGCATACGTCGCCGACGGTTGCCTTCACAATTGCACTAACGGAGAGAATAAGAAAGAAAACACAGAGAAGAAAACAAAGAATAAAATTCGATTTAAAAATTCGCTTATTTTTCGCGATAAATTTTTAGGCGTCATCTATAGATGATGAATTGAATTCATATTTGAGAGTCTTATAGCTGCCCTATTATATAAGCTGAGACCAGTCATTCATTAAAATAATTTTCCATGTAAGGGAACCACAAAAATGTACTTCATACGAAAGCCTAGTCTTTGCAGACATATAGGGCCTTCTTTTCAGGATAACTTCTGCAAAACGACACATGACCTCTACAAGATACATGAGTTCCACAAAAAGGACACTTAGCCGCCACGAGTGTGCGACAAACGGCAGAACACTACGACATTCAACCAAATTTCAATAATGCTTTAAGACTTTAGTCTTTGAATTTATTTCTCTGACTGTAACAATCATGATAATAATAACATCGACATAACTAGAGACAGACTTGGAGGGCGCAAACAAACGATGCACAATAATTAGTCCTCGAACTTTTCAAGCAGCCTCTTAATCTTAGCATGTGTTGTCTGCTTACTCTCCCTTCCGATATTCTTTAAGTCAACGAGATCTGAGAGCGACCTATGCAAACACTTACGGCATCGAGGATTAATCAGTAACAAGAGTATCCAAGAGTAACAACAACATGAGGAACAAGGAAGAATCCTTTAGTAAAGCACGGCGTTTGATTGAAAAAACTTCGGACTTTGGTGCATCTTTAAAAAGTTACTGAATGATAAAAGCAGTAATCCTTTTATGAAGCAACGAAACCGATATGCATGACCTATTGATCTACTGATCCTTAAATGAACGGTTTAGGACGAATTAATTGCAACAGCGCCTAAGAAGAGTCAACATATCGATTGGCATTCGGCTTTTGAGTGATCGCAAATGCAATCTGGGAAGATCGTTTACCTCTTTGTCCTATTAGAAGTTTTTGTTTAAGAAGACAGCTTTTCCAAGAAGACAGAAGTTGACTTCTTGTGTTCTAGGGGCGTTGATGCCTATCATTCCTGATTTATTTTTAAACTAAGCTTAAAAGATATTTGCGACAGGATCAACAGATTTATTCACACCATTCTCATGTTATTGACGGGATTAATTGTGTACGGAAAGTTATCATCATTTTGTAACATCACATGCTGCGATATCAAGCAAGAAAATCATGGTTATTTTGGTTTGTTTTTCAAGCTGTCTAGCATTATGTATGGTAAAGTGTAGGGCTACCAAAGTTTTGAGATGTCAAAAAAAAAAAAACAAAAAAATTTTATATATCTAGTCTTCTCACATAACACTTATCGTCCCATCACTGTTCCATATCTTCAAAAGTAATAATTAAGGGAAAAGGAAGGCGTAGCGTAAAAATGTTCTACGAATGTCTGTAGAAAGATTTAAAGAAAGTTTATCTTACATCACTTAGCGTCTTGTATTCCCGTTTAATGCAATTATTGCAAATTTTACGTTCAGCCGGCTTCTTTGATTCATCGCAGTTTGTTAAATTAATTGGGTTACCAAAGACCGATTCACAATATACCGAACGTGATTGATAATCATCTGAACAATCGGCCTGACATGGACTCCAATTAGTTACGGACCATTTGCAACTAATTTTGCACACCTTATGAGAACGTTTCGGTTTTGGTACACGCAAATGACGGCAATAAGACGAGTCTATGAACTCACGTCGACGTGGTGTACCTTTAATTTCCGGTTTATAGACACGAGCACAATGCAACTCCTTGCGTCGTACGCCGTTACCACATTGCACCGAACACTGTGCGCAAGCGTATGTGTAGGTAAAAGAGCAGCGATTTTGTAAAAGAGAAACAAAGAAGGAAAATGAACGGGATTTGCTTTGTGTATATGTAAAGGTTAAAATGTTAGTAAAACGCAGTGAAAAGCGTTCGCAACGGTTATGGGAGGACGGTTATAGGAAGACTTACGTTCGACCAATTTGAGACATATTTTATTGCACAGCATTTACGTTTACTAAGAGGCTTTTTATCCGCAGGGCAGGTGTTGCCGAAAGGATTTCGACACACAACCGTACGAGTCTTCTCGCAATTTGCATCGCATATACCCCAATCGCTAGCCCACCAATTATAGCCAAAAGGCTGACTTAAAGCAGCACGGGAAACTTTCTGAATAGAAATTATAGTAAATGCGATAAAAGATCTGGTTGGGAAAGGGGTGAAAATATAATAGCTAACCGTTACTTCAGTGCTTTGCTGACAGTTCTCTTGATTGCAAACGCGTGTTGTGTGACTATAGTTAACCTTGGTCTTTAGATTGCAGTACTCGTCAGGCACAAAAGTTTGATTAAAATAACAGGCTACACTGCGAGTTTGTATACCAAGACCGCATGTTTTTGAACACTAGAAAAATTTCCAATTAAAATTTAATTTAAAAAAATGTAATGTTAGTAAGAGAACGAAAGGTCGTCTTACCGATCTCCATTCCTTATAGCGCCAACAACCTTCGCGGCACTCCTCATGAACGTTGAACTCAAATTTCGAGGCACAATATTTTAAATCGACAATGTTTGAGCGACCCATATCGGGAAGATTTTGTATGCAATGATAAGTTTTCTCCCGCGTACCCAGTAAGCCACACGATGACGAGCACTCCGAAATGCTGGTAACATTTAATCTTTAGATCGATTAAATAAATATAGACGTCAATAGTCAACAAAGCTTCGAATCGGTTTAACATAATTAATTTACTTACGTTAGCAAACATTCCGTGTTACAGACTCTATAATCCGGATTAGGTTTGGCTGACGGATCGCAGAATTGTGGCGCGACTTTCAAAGCTTGTATAGTGCTAACGCACACCGGCAAACGATACATGCTGCCATGACACAAGGCGTCACAGTTACTCCATTGCTGCATTTCCCAGCGATAAATTTCTACTTCATGTTCGAGATAATTCGTTTTATCCATAGTATATGTGTAAGTCATAAGTAACGTCTCATTATCCTTATGAGCATTGGTAATCATAGAGATGATCTTGCAAATAAAAGAATATTTATAGGTTCACGAACTCGCTAAATATCTTTAATCGTTTAGTCTTACCTCCACTACAAGATCTCTTTTCAATTTTCTCGTATATGTGGTATTCACACGTTCTATAGGACTTTTGGAACCATTGTACTCGTAAGCTACGCCCGCATAATAGCTCACATTACGAAATGCTATTATGACATTATCACCGTTTAACAATGACTTGCCCTGATCATCACGCAATACTATATAATTTTCATCACGATATCCAGGCTGTTCGATAACGATATTAGAGGCACCTAAAAATATTCATTGAAATTCTTATAGCAATAACAATAGTATGCAATAAAATCTATAAATATTGGCGCCTTATGATGATTAAGGTTACGTGCATGATGGCAATTATAAGTGCAAGTGCTTAATAGCGCCTGTGAAAATTGATGACGTCTGATTTATTGATAATTCGATAGGAGAATCTGCCATGAAATTGAATTTTTTTTTTTCTTTCTAAACATTATTTATTTAAACTGATTAAGAAAGCTTCAGGTGCTCAGACTGTCGCTAAAAGTTTTGAACTTTTGCAAAGCAATTAAGATAAAGCGGCGCTTTAGAAGTCTAGATTACACATAGCAAGGCTGTGTGTCAGCAAAAAAATTCACACACACACACACAAAGACAGTCATAACTTATTTAATGTGGTTCTTTCCCACAAGTCTGAGGAAGATAATAGCAAGTTTTGGAGCTCTCTTATCGCAAAAATAAAAAAATGATTGAAAATATCGATCTTCTAGATGCAGCTGCGTCTCGTGAAGTTGGTCCACTGTGCTTAGGTCGGATACTTGATAACAAATCGGCATAATAAGATATGAATGAATATTCAAAGCATGAGTATTCACTTACGAGACACATTACGTGAACTGTACAGTGACAACACCTCCTATGTTAACATCTTGGAAGTTGTTAAAGGTATCGGCACCAAAATTTAATGGTGAACGCTTAAAGTGGAAAAGAAGCTAAATGTAAAGGCCAGTTTAAATGGAAAAGCAGAACGCCCAATATGCCATTTCCACAGAGGAATGTTCTGCTCGAAAGATACGAAAATAAAAGAGTACTGGTGAGTCCTGTAAGGCAGACACTGCTTGACCAGCCGAAATGGCTGGAGATGCAGCATCTGCGAACAACATCAGAAAGTTGCACGACACAACAAAGGAGTCGCCCATGGCTTTAAAGAGCTTAGATGTTACAATCCAAGGCTGCGATCCCCTCCTAATTCAAATTATATTGAAGAAGATAAACCAGACCGCCTATTTGCTCTTCGAACAATCGCTTGAATCCTTTGAGCAATTTTTGGTTTTTCTCGAAAATCGGTTCCAGATCCTAGCAAATCAACAACCAAATAAAACCGAATTGCTTTGGTAGACCCTATGACTGCACTTATAGATATTATAGATTATAGCTTCCAATTGACTTTACCGTACTATCCCGAACTAGTAGGGTTTATACGTTTTCGGATAGATATTCAAATGGCAGAGAAGTGGATATTGGCATTCACATACCACCTCTACTTAGTAGGCTTCCACAGCAGTACTGCTATAGCGGAAGCAAAGCCTTTCTCCAGAGAAAAAAAGAAAGAAGTCTTCCTCAGGGAACTTCTTGCAATATATCCTAGCAAATCAACAACCAAATAAAACCGAATTGCTTTGGTAGACCCTATGACTGCACTTATAGATAGATTATAGCTTCCAATTGACTTTACCGTACTATCCCGAACTAGTAGGGTTTATACGTTTTTCCGGATAGATATTCAAATGGCAGAGAAGTGGATATTGGCATTCACATACCACCTCTACTTAGTAGGCTTCCACAGCAGTACTGCTATAGCGGAAGCAAAGCCTTTCTCCAGAGAAAAAAGAAAGAAGTCTTCCTCAGGGAACTTCTTGCAATATATCCGTTCAAATTCTCTATGGGATGTCTGGGCGCACGAAACCGTTTTTGAAAATATTCTATCTTTTGAATAATTTTCAGAATTTTTCTAGCTATGAACAAAGATATCGTCCTAGCCGAATATGAATCTCGCATTGATGGTAGGACCACGAAGAAGATTAACTCAATTAACCGAAAAGACTAAATAGATTCCTCGATTTACGCTAATCCCTACACGGGGGCTTCGTTGAATACTTCCACGCGTTACACATATTTCATCGACTCATTATATCTCTTGCAATAGATATGAACGCATGCTTGCAGAAATATGTATTATTCGTAGGCACTTAATCAGTCAGTCAATACATATAGTCCCGTAGTGTTAAAAACAAACGGTACGCAATGAATGCGAAAAATGTTCATACAAAGATGATAAATGTTCGCAAAGCCAAGACTGCTGTGATAAGGAACTGTGAACGGAATATTAAAACGTGATAATGACAACATAGACAGTAACAACAACAGCAAGTAAACCAATTATATTAGACGATTATGTAAATGACGGACGATTAAAATTTTTTTTTAATATATTTTGTATAAAAGAATCGATTTGATGATGTAATTAAACGAAATGTTCATAAAAAATGCTAGAAACGTTCTCTCAAGCATAACTATTCAAGCATATGTAATTATGGAAAAAACACAAATATTAAAAAAAAGATAAATAAATAAATAAATAAATGAAATCAATTTATAGAAACGGCTTGTCTGAAGGGGTGGAACCACTTTAGCTCGCTTTGGCTTTGGCGAAAGCTGACTTTGATATACGAAAACTTACCTTTTGGTATTGTAATGACATGATAGTAATAAGTTTTATATTTTGGTTGTACGCGATACAAGTCGGAGACATAGAAATTGCCAGTGTATTCTTCACATGTATCGTTTCGTCCTTCACAAATTCCGCATTTATCTAGATTTTAAAAAAAAATTTAGATGTAGAAAAGAAAAAAACGAATTATATTGCAAAGAACAGAACAACTTGTCAACAATTTATTAAGAACTGTCTAAAAAAGTCAGGCAATTTGCATTAATTTTTATATTTTTACTAATGATATACAGAAATGTGTATAAAACAAAAAACAAAAAAAAAAAGAAAGGGAACTAAAAAGCCATCTAAATATATTTATTCGTCTGGCAATAGCACGCCTGTCGCTACGCTTATTATCAACAGCAATGTCTTGCCGTATTTTGATGATGATTCATATCCGCCTTGTCATACGCATAGAAATTTATTTATTTATGTTCGTGTTTTGTGCTTTTATACTCACCCAGCTTCGCCAATGAATTCAGTTCGTTATCGCAGCCAGCCGGCCGGCAAATGCCGTTAACGCATTTATCAAAGCTATCAAAAGAGCAAGTGGTGCCATCTATTACTTTCTCTGATAAACGAAAATAACCGGTATTACCCTCGGCACGGCAATATAAATTACATTTTTCTTTAGGCAGCACTAAAAGTAACATAATAACGTAACGTAACGTAACGTATTATCTGTTTCATATAAATTTAAAATTTCGCCCACTTACAACCGTATTTTGGTATCCATTTCGTATGCACGCCTATAGCTTTTATGCCAAAATCTCGTCCATTCATTTGATAGCATTGCTGTTCGCGAGCATCCATTGAACCGGTTGGGCAATTTTGCGTATTGCAAGAGCGATATTTCTTTCTAGCTCCTGTGCAATATTTACCACCGTTTTTCGGTAAGGGACTATTGCATTCACGCTGACTCTCTTGCACTCCACCGCCGCAAGTCAAACTGCACGGAGTGAATGGCGTCCAAGGGCCCCAGCCACCGTTTACAACTTGCCTTGTATTACCTTCACGGGGCACGCATTCACCCTTCTGGCACCAATAATGCATACCGTTGCAAGGAGTTCCATCGGCCCATGGCAAATTGCTTGAACGACAATCGGAATTATTGTCATGTGTTTTACACCACAATCGCTTGCAATCGGTTTCTATATGGCAGTACCGTGATTGATTGCCATGTATTAGCTTACACTGATGATCCAGCGAGTAAATCTCACCCGGCAAACGTGTATTATAATTAGGTATGAATTTGGTCGGCGTATCTTCTAAACAAGTTTTGTCTTCTTTTCTTTGGTATAAACAAATGAAAAGTTAATTTTTTTTTTTTCAAACAATATTCCATTTCGAGATAACCTACTCTAAGAACTCGGAGACATAATGACGCGAACAATCCGACCAAGACCATGGATGTATATCATCGCCCATAACACTTGACATAATGTGTAACTTACGACTCGTTCCTGGCTTTGAATTGAATTTTTTACAACGATCATCATCATCGTGCGGCATATTTAAACTAAGAACGGAGAAAATTTCATCTCTTACACGGTAATAGTTACACTAATTGATTTGCCTTGTGGCTTACATGTGTCCCAGCTCGTGGGCTATAGTAAAGGCTGCCGGTAAACCATTATCTTGTACTATCGAGCACGAGGAGCGCCGGCAAACTGTTCCCAGCTCAGCTAGTCCCAAGGTATCGCATTTCGTTTCACGCTCTTTGCGACATATCTGATCTCTAAGTAAATGAATAATGAACAAGTTTGCCTTATATCACTATATATAATATATATATGAATCTTACTTATGTTACCTACACAAAAAGGTATCGAAGCTTGTGTACCTAGGTCCCTCCTACAAAATCACACCATGGACGTCGTTAAAATCTGTCAAGGGATTACCAAACTAAGGTGCCTCGTCTCATAAACACAGTGAGCTGATATGCAAAATTCGCTTTAGATTTCTTTGGAAAAGGTTTGCAGTGTTGCAAGCCTAGCATAAGGGATTGTAGGACAATTATGGGACTGTGGAAAACAATCCACCGCAACGAGGGTCAATAAACGAAAATCGTAGCGTCTTGGTGAACAAAGTGATCGCGTCTACGATGCGAATTAAACTGTGAGATGAATAGCGGACTAAAGGTATAATTTACGAGACGAAACAGTGAGTCTGTTGTCGACTTTTGCTTCATAATTTAAATGCCTGATTTCACAGGAATATCGTAGTTGGTGAATTTTCGCTGAAAAAACAAATTGGTGCACTTCAGAATATTCCATGCTCGGCTGAGTTATGTCCCTTTAACTATTTTCGCAGTGCAAGTTCTCTGCTCCATTATGACTTTTTCTATCTATCACTTACTAAAAGGAGAAAAGCATTGGTCAGCAGAATCTTTCCACAAACATAGAAAATATGTGTTACTGTGGCGATCATAAGCACATCCACTCACATTATTCTCATTCTCGCTTTGTTACCCCATCGGAACTTAGGTCTCTGTTCTCGATTACAAGTCAAGTTATATCAAATTATTCAACACTTTGAATAGCATTGAAGCGCACAAGGAGTCGAGTAGGAGATTGATGGGGTTTGTACTCTGTCGTGTAAACATTAAACACCTAAGGTTCGAAAAAAATAAAACAGCCCTATAGGATGTTTTTGTTTTGAAAATCTAAACCTTATAAACCTTATAAACGTAAAAGTCAAGATTTTTTCCTTCTTTTTGTTTTAATTCGTTTACTTTACCTCGTTATAAGCATAGCGGTATCGTAATGAAAACCGTGTTTGGTTACGTGCGAACAGAAATCTTTTAACGATTGTGAGGCCGTTGTAGCAGGACCGCGCCTTCGTGCCCTCTTGTAGTCATGTAAAACCAATATATTAGCCACCGATATATATATCGAATTACCGATACTGGCATCGGCGAATATATTCGATACGATCGATATTAAGGTTAATATATACGAATTCAAGTCATGTTTGTGAAATTCTTTCATTGTACGATCGACAGCCACAAGTAACTCAATGGTGAATAAATGACGATCCTCATAGTCACGTTTCCTACGCTTCAATTTCGGCAAGAAATCTTGCTCGAGTTGATCGAAATCGAAATCATTATTATCAAGTATGGAGACAGCATGTCTGGCATTGCGTCGTGAATGTCGCCACACTTTGTGTACAATCTCAGATGACGTTGAGGTGGTTGAAGAGCCGCCGTTAACGGCAGCGGCAGAAATATTCAGCGAAGAAGAGTCATACGTTTGATTGAGTGGTTGTATTAGCAATGAACCGAAACTTGTTTTTATATAACCGGTCTGTGTGTACGTGTGAAAATAAACAAAAATAAATAAAAATTGAAAATTATTAAACAGATACGCACACACATCCATATAAGCATAAATATCTTTTTATTAAAGAAACATTTATAATAAAAACAATGAAATGCATTTTTTTTTTGTTTTTGTGTTTTTTTTTTTTTCGTTCTCTCCGAAGTCGAATAAAAAAGATAAAGAGAATGTTTAAAGCTTTTATTTGTAGTTTAAATTGCTTGAGATCTTATCATCATCATGTATTATTACAAAGGAAAGATGAGAGGCGTATGTATGCCTTGGATAATACTTACCATACCGTGGCATAGTGACACAGCCACTGCTGATTGTTCATCGCCTTCCACGTATCCTTTATAATAGCAACCCAAGTAATGACCTTCTTCTTGTTCCTCCTCCTCGGTACGATTATTTAAAATATTAATGACCTTCAGTGCAAAGAGAAGAAAAAGTGGAAAACAAGGCAAAAAACTATGGAAGTTAATCTACTTAATGAAATACGGGGGCTGCTATGCACTTTGCACTTTGCAGAGCTTACCCTAAATGTTTTCGGTGGTATAAATGATGTATCTTGATGCAATATCAAATGCAAACGATGACCGAATGTATTTAAAATATATTCTGGATGTGGATCCCATATTTGACTAGATTTACTACGAAATGTACCCGTTGCACTAAATGCAGAAAAATAATCTGAAGAAGAGAAATGAAAAAATCAGATCAAGTCAGGCTAAGCTAATGCATGAGATTTTCAAATTTTTGATATAAAAGTGAAGATCTATTCCATAGATCTTCTACTCGAACGTTCAATCAAAGCTGGAAACAATCAATATAGAAAGTTGGAGCTTCCCTCCCAACTATCACAGTTAAGAATGGATGTGACCCATGCATTGGTATGTTCACTGTAGCCCAAGAAAAGATGTGAACTACAATTAATTGACTTACATTTGTGAACAACCCACACAATCGATGTAAAATATTGCCTTAAAATTCCTAAGATGGTTTAGATATAAAATACCTATCTGTAAATACATAAACTTGACAAAAGATTGCTTGATGTGATGCGTATCTAAACTCCATCTCAAAGTGAATAGAGGTTTCTTTCACACGGCAGCGCGGACTGGTCGAAAATACTTGCAGCCAGAAACCTCCTGTTGGACATTACTAAACGATTTAATCACACCATCTTTTCCTCTGCAGTCATGTTTTACTGACAAAAATGTAATAATATTTTTCGGTTTTCTTAAATCTCTTTATTTCGTTATTGTTGTAAGCTTTATGAGTAGATTATGCCTATGTTGTTAGTTGGTGTGAAGAATTGCTCCTAAGGTCATCAATTTGTAACTTTCCCAAATTCCCAATAGCAAATGTCTCACTTTTACCTAATTGGTGGTTTGATTTGATGGTAAGGCTTCTTTTCGTTATTCTTATATGGAAGGTGGTCGATAAGGCAGTCCAAGTCTTTTCAACGGCATTGGTTCTTGTACAAAAACACTTCGATATACGAATTTTTGTCGAAGTGTCATGTGGACAGATATCGGACAGATAGACGAACAGGCAGATCTATTGTCAAATCTAATCGTTCACCTATTTTTCATTTTGATTAGCTTTGGATAACGTCACGCAACCATTGTTCCTCATCCGTGACGAAGCAACAGCATTTTTCCCCGACTTGCACAGGAAAAGTCACGCTGCTTCTAAAGGGCGCGTTCTTTTGCCAGAGACTACTTGATCTAGTCAAAATTGCCAAAAATTGCGTTGCGTACATTCCCCAAGGGTGACTTATAGCTAACTTCAAAGGTATTAATTTCGCTTTGGAAAACTGATGATTTTATTTAGAACCCTACAGCGCTAGTTATTCTTTCTTCACAAATGCAACAATAATTTATTCAAAGAGAAATAGATTACAAGGTCTGGCATCTAAGGCTTACGGCTTTTCAATAAAACTCTACCCACGGCCATCGAGTTGTCAGTCGAGATCCTGTGCTTACTCGGCCGGTCACCCGTAAAACAAGTAAACATATAAAGTAAATGTGTAGAACTTTTTGATTTACCTTTGTTGTTGTTATTATTTAAATTACGTTTCGATTCATATAATAAATCGTCAGCATTTAAACTAAAATTGTCGACTTTTATCGGCGTAACGTAATCACTGGCCAATTCTTCCGGTATGCTGTTATTGATATCTTCAATATCGTTTTCCATATCATCTGTTCGATTGTTACGAATAAAAGAAAAATACGGCGAAGATGAAGAATAAAATCTACACACATTTTATTTCATTTATTTTATTCGCATCATATTTACCTTCTTCCGTACTCCAATCTTCATCGCCCATCTCGATTGTCTGATTTGTGTCTGATGTTTGCAAATCATTTAAATCATAAAATCCAGATGTCGTTGCTGACATTGTTGTTATTATTGTCGCTATTGTTGTCTGACTTTTATAGCTGCCATCGTTATCGGTTTTATTATTATTATTATTGTTGTTATTGTAATTTATTTGATCTGTTGTTGTCGCTGTTGTTGCTGTTGTAGTTAACAGATGTGTTGTTTGTTTTGTTAGGGCAGGTTGTTGCATTTCCGTATTCTCGTTGACGGGCAAACATAGAAATATTATCAGACCTAATAGAATGAGTATGCAGGTGGTGAGTATTAGAAATGCATTCTGCTTCCAATGCGTCGACATGCTGTTGCATTTAGTTTTATAAAACCACCATTCGCAAGTTTTTTTAAGAACGAGCTGCCAAAAAGTTAAAAGTAAAAATAAAAAGAAAAAGAAAAAAACACAAAAATAATTAAATATTTTCAATTAAATTGAAAACATATTTAAAAAGATTTAATCGATGCAGGGAGGGACGTATCTACGGTAAATATGTAGAAATGTCTGTTTTGCATTAATTTCATTAATTAATTAACATCAAATTTTAAATTAATTTTAGACACAGACATAGCCACCGGGAAGAATATCTTGCACAGAATATTTAAACATATTTGTGAGAGATAATCTTCTGAGTTGTTTTTTTAAACATTGTGTGGGTGGACGCCCGTATGCGAATTCAAAGAGTGTTCAATTTGAATGATCATCAATTCAGATGATTTTATGAATTAATTTTTTTTTTAAATTTTTTTAATCCATTTATCGACTTTGTTTTTATATCAATCAACGAAAGATTTGGTGATAGCATTCGCAGCACTCAGAAGAAAGCATCAGGGAACCTGAACATTTTGGATCAGCATCAAATTCTGAATCGATTTAAGCTTGTCTGTCCATCGGTCCATCAATGCAACGTCTGTTTTCAGCATTCTCTTGACGGCAAAAATGAAGCAGTCGTTTTCAAATTGGGTAGAAACGTTGGAAATTTATGCCTGCAGCTTCATATTGAAAATGGGCCAAATCAGTTGAAGGATGCGTCTACAATACCCAGTAACATAGGAAGATCTTCGTCTTTCAAAAGGAGTAAAAGATGTGCCAAATTTCGTCAAAATGTTTCTAATGTTTGGACTTGTAGGTTGAATCCAAATTACATGAATAGATTGCAGGTGGATAGAGGGACAGACATGTTTAAATCAACCGAGAAGGGCATAGCGTTTTTTTTTTTTTTTTGTAAGGAGAGGGAAAGCATTTAAATCCTAAGTCAGTGGGAGACTTGTACCCACTAAAACGAGCACACACATCTGTCACCAATTTCAGGTTCAGAAGGATATGGTTCATCCATAGGAGTTACCTTTAAAACTTTGGTTTCTTTTGATGAAAAATAAACGTTAGTTTTAAAGAGACAAACAAAAGAAAGGAAACGAAAGAAGAGCTAATAGCATTCATGTCGCCAAAGGAGTTGCCATCTATTTTCATTAGTTGTACCTTATTTTTCAAATATTAGGGTTATGGTAGAATTTTCTGTGAATTCAAATAAGTTTAGCAGGAGCAGTCTTAGTTCAATTTGTTTAATTCTTATATAGTTGGTATGGGAATTGTGCTATCGGGGTTAATAACTACTGTGTACACTTCTATGGGGACTCCCATGTTTTGACGAGTGTTCATCACAGAGCGTGAAGACGGGTTCAATTTATTCGTAAAGTTGAATGAAATTTTATACTTTCATTGGGTTTATGATGAGTAGCAATATGTTCTACTACCTACTATCTCTTTATTAGGAGAAACTTATTTTTGACTAATCGAATTATTTACTGATCCGAAACCTTTTTGCCTTCTTTTAGAGTTGGTTATGCTTTATATTTATATTCCTATAGACAACGTGGTAAAATTTTTTCATGGGTTTATAGTGAAATAATTCGTCAACCTTGCATAGCTGTGCACTTTTACGCCTTGCATTGTATCAAGGAAAGTCGCTTATTGATTATCCAGCCGCCAGAGATAAACAAAGAGCTGAACATGACTAAATTATCAAGTCATTTAGAGTAACTCTCCAATTCCTCCAGAATTCGGCAAACACATTTTGCCTAAGACTTGAGTATGATTTCAAAATTTGACTTTGCCTTGAAAATTTCGAAAATTTCAATACATAAGCGTAGATAACGTAGTAACTTATACCGGATAAAGGTTCCAAAGTGATGGCTAGCTTTCACGCGTCTTAAAACTTGGAAAAGTCGAGAGGGCCACACGCTCAGACATGTATCCGCGGGTGCTGAGTAAATGATTTCAGTTTTCTTGTTTCATTTCATTTCATTTTATTTTATTTATTTATTTTTTTTGTTTAGTTAGAATTTTATAGATTTAAATAAACAATTAAAATAGCTGTAGCATGTACACATAAATATATAGATTTTTATCACACTGCTTAAGTAGATAAATAAATAAAGCAAAAAGAAAAACAAAAAAAACAAAAAAAATATTCGTTAATGGAACATGTAACGTGCTCCTAATGGTTTCTCTACATACATATATATGCAAGTGTTTGAATATAAGAAGCATATCATGCCCAGATGTTTGTGTACACATTTATGTACATACAAGCAGTGATTGTTAACAATACTGTTTAACGTTTCACACGTTTATTAAGTAAACAATTAATGCATGAGCTAGCTGCTCATGTATAAATTTATGTACGGACTTGTTTGCATAAATTTTTTATCACCAATAAGGAGATAAAAAACATTAAACATATTTTCCAGTTTCTTGGCAGCATGTTTTTCTAAAAGAAAAAAGCAAAAAAGAAAAAGGAAAACAGAGCATAAAACAAATGGAAAAATTTTATACCCACGAAAGGGAATCTCGAGTACTTTGAAGTTGATTATTACTAACTATAACGTTTTTCAACAACGGAACAACGGACCTAATATCCAGTGTAACCCTTTAAAACTCGAAAATTTCAATGCATTTAACTCATCTCCGAAGAGAATTTCGCGAAACCTTCGAAACTTTCGAGAGTTCAATTGACTCCATTTTTGGACCTCTAGAAAGTCTAGCGATAGACTGTAAGTGAAAGCGTGAGCAAAGATATGCTAATAAAATACACAGCAGCTGTAACGACAAACGGTGAACGGAAGGACAAACGAAGTTATATTAATAACGTATATAGCAATTCTAGGGACCAGGGGCAGTATTTTGGTAACACTTTACGTTGATTGGACCGTCAGTTTTTGGCCGTTCCATAGGATAAAATGATTTGTAATCTGCATCGCAAGCGTTACGTTCAGTCGATTCGCTTATTGTGTGCGCAAATTAAATATTTTTATTATTAATTTTTTATTTTTTGTTTGATTGAAGCATTTTTTTTTTCTCTCTCACCTTATGAAAAATTAGTTTTAATTTTTTGTGTTTTTTCTTGCAAAACATAATTTATTTTGTTCCCCGTTAAATCTAAGGGAGAAGGAGTTTTTTTTGTTTTTTTGGGGGAAATAATATGTTTTTTACGTTTGATCACACATTGCTTGGTTGTCCCTTAATCATAGGAAAAAATTATGTTTTTAATTTTTAGAGTTCGAAAATCTTATTTTGCTCTTAACCCCCGCCGCGGCTAAGAAAAATTATTTTTTTTTTTTTTATGTAACTTCAAAGGAAAAAGTAGTTTATTTTTACTCTTATATTTATTTTTGGGCCTTAGGCTGAGTACCAATTGTTCCTCACTGAGTTAAGGAGGAATTCGTTTTTTTGTTTTATTTCTATTTTCTTAGCCTAGAAAAAAACGGTATGTTTTGTTTTTTTACCCTACAAGACTTGTGCGCAGGGTGCATTAAGTTTACGCAGAAGGGATCGGAATAATCCAAAGCAATGTCTGTCCGTCTATCCGCCTGATGTCTGCCCATGTAAATTTGTGCCGCAATTTAGTACGCTATCGTCATCTGCACAACTGTGTAAATTTTTTTTTTTTTAGTTTTTTTTTTTCGCAAAAATTAGTTTTCTTCGAATTTGTTTTATTACCAAGCTTAAGGAAGACTAGTTTCGATATAGTCTTGCATATTGACGATAGATAGGATAAGGCTGGAATTTAGATTTTTATGTCTATTTTGCTCTGGCCCCTACTCTGAGTTTGTTAAAGTTACTGGTTGTAGTTAGTTAAGTTTTGAAAGTTTAGATGGATGGTGCGAATGCATTAATGAACTCAGCTTACTTTCATCGTTATAGATGCTTTAGATAAACAAAGACTTGTAAATGAATTGATTTATTGCGATAAAAGATTTATTCATCGATAATAAAGGGGCCAACGGAACATACAACATTTACTTACCTTAAGGAATGGAATATTTAACAAGACCCGAAGAAATATTTAAACAAAAATCAACACACCTGGATGCAGATTTAGAGCGAAAGCCAAAAAATAATTTCATAAATATCGATCACCTGTTGTTTTGTTGTGTGTGTAAGCTATCGGCCGTTGAATTGTTGATACTTAGCATTGTTTCACAGTTAAATAATTTCATATAATTTATTTAAAATTCTTAATATGTGTATAATTTATGCTGAGACGTGTTAAAAATGAAAATTTATGTTAAACATAATGGGTTCGAAAGCGTTTTTCATTATCTTTTGATTTCAAAGGTATTTTGAAAAGAATTTGCTTTTCTACGAAATTAAAAAAAATAAATATTTTTTTGATAAATTTGTACTTTACATATATAAATATATGAAAATATTAAAAAAAATAAATTTAGGTTCAGCTAGGCCATGGCAAACATTTAAATGTCGGTCTTGCTTTGGATAATCGAAACACCGAAGGTGGAACAAATATGTAATGCTTCTGTCCGTTGAAGGATCGCCGTATCCCTATGATCTTATTAATTAGTCTGTGAGGGCTCCAACATTACCATTTCTGAACCAACCTATAAAATTTTCATATTTTTGTAGCAAACTTTAAAAAAAGTATTCTATTACATAGGAAGCTACAGACAAATCTAGTCAAATCAATGTATTAGATTAGCTTTACAAATGCAAAATGTTCACATGTGAGTTACTCTACAACATTGGCTGGGCAGATATTCGCCAAAGCATCTTTGACAGATTCGCATTTTTACAAGTAACTACAGTCTTTAGAAGCAGACGATGCGGAGCGTCCTTTATGAAACTTATACCAAATGTGACGACTCGGGCAATCTCAGGGGTCGTCTTGACGTTTGCCAATATACCGGACCACTGTGTTGCAAGACTGATACTGCTTCAATGGTTCAGAGTGACTATATTACGCGTTTAAGCCTAGTATGGAAGCAAAGAAATGATACACCGGCGGTTCAAAACTGAAAAATTGCAAAAGTGTGGCCGGTGTCTGCAGTCTGGGTTAAACTTCTTCTACATTCCAAGCAGAAGCGCAGGCAATCTCCTTAGGTACCTGCGAGTGCTTACGAAGGCAACGCACGAGAGAGCTGATTTGCATCGACTCCGGCAGCCAAGCCGCCTCGAATGTTCTGAAGAGGTAAACAATAACATCTAGGCTTCAAACTTTGAATAAGCTCGACATTGAGGACATTAAAAGCACCTTAAACGGAGATACAGAAGCTCGAGCTATTACAATGGATCCGGAACGTTTCTGTAATGTATCAGGAAGCTATATTGACAGGTTGGTATTGCCATGGGTACGAAAAAAGTCGGATTAGGCGAATAGATTTATAAAATCTTTTAGTGTAGCACAACAGGGTCCTGGTACCACGAAGGAGGGACGTACGTTCGGTCACAGGCTTTTACACGGGTCGAACTTTCTTCAAATATTAGCTGAGAAACTTGGTTATCTCCGATAACAAGGGAAACGTCCCATCATTTCTGATGGGAATATAAGCCCATGCCCAGAATCGGATACAAAGTGTTTGGCGGACAATTTATAATGCCAGACACAGTGTGGTGTGCGAAAGCAAAGAACGCGTCGTGATTCATAAGAATCCTGAAACTGGCAGACTAGCGGCATGGGCGACTGCAATTGATTTCTAGTTCGCGGTGCGAGTTGACCACGCAATAATAATAATAATAATAATAATAATAAATGCATTGTCTTAAATGCACCTTATGTCTTGCCGTCCTAATCACTCTGCACTTCGCAACTAACTGATGAAGGGTACTGAAAGCAATCCTCTTATATCCTGCAGGAGGTACGTTAAGTGGTAAGAGCACACATGACGCGCTCTATCTACTTACCTTGACCTAAGAAGTAAAATCACCTTCGGGTTGTAAAATACGGCAGAATTTACTCACCAACTTATTACACCTATAGGTATATTTTAGCATGAACATGCTCTGCATCAGTCTCTCTGTCCATCTGTTTAAAAGGTGATCACATTTAATACATGACTAGTAGCGCGACATTGTTTATCATTAAAGATTAGCTGCGTTATGGCAATTTTTTCTGCTATGTGGCTGATCTAAGCGATAGCGAGAAAATTAGAGCAAACGTGATGGCATTACTGTTTGCACACACCAGATAATGGTCAGAGATATTAATCATGTGAAAATATAGAAAAAGTATTTAAGTTGATAACGTTTTCCAAGTATTCAACTTTAACATTAATAAGACCAAAAGTCTCTCTTGTTATACCCTACCTCAATTATAGCACAAAGGCATATTAAGTTCTTGCGAATGTATGGAACATCCAGAGGGAATTAGGGTAGATTCACCTTTTATTATACCGATCGGTTGAGAATCGCTTTCTGAGTCGATCTAAGGTTGTGTGTGTGTGTGTTTGCTCGTATGGGTTTTTTGTGTGCGGGTCGCACTACTTTTTCAATCACTTCCTATATAACGCCGCATTTTGAAAAAATCTTATATGAATAACTGTAAGGTAGCGTGCGGTATATTAAGATGAATTTTTTACTTCGTTTTATATCGATTTATAAGAATTTATTTATTAAGCTCAGTACCAATTAGTGTTTATTTACGTGCGTTTAATTTGTCATATACGACATTTTTGTCTTAAGTAAATGTGAGCGACTGCACCCTGATTTAAAATGATAGTCGAACTGGTTTTTGGTGACTATTATTTTTAATTTAAAAGTTTTAGAAAATATTTTTAACATTTATAATTACTCAAGCATCTGTAAACATAGCCAATCGAATAATAAAAGTATTAAATTATATACTAGCATATGTTATGTGACGCAAAACCAACAAAAGATTGCGCTGATGTTCTAGAAAGATTTGATTGTCGGCATGTTTAAAATTTGACGAAAATTCGTTGCCTCATATACGAACAACAACCTATTCCCAATTCCTTAAGATTCTGTATAGAAGCAATCATAAATCGTTACTATCATCATTTTCTGCATAAGGCGCTTCATAAAGTTTCTATATGCTTGTTCCAATGCGCCACGGAATCAATATAGTTAGGTTTGTTTTCCTGTTAGTCCTTTCTTTAACTGTCAATTCATTTACTCGTTCAACGATTGGTTCATTTGTTCTCCCCGATAATCATTTACGGTTTCAGGTCGCAATTTTTCAGGTATTTTCATGAAATTTGGTATAACGACGTGTTTTGATCGAAAGACGAATGCTATTGAAAATGGTTCGGATCAGGCCACTTTTTCGACCACTCCCCATATAACGTCCTATTCTGAAAGGTCATTATATGGAAAAAAATGCAATTTTCAAAATTTCTCGCCAAAAGTGGCCAAGTAGTAGTATTTGGGCATTCCAAATAGTTATAAAAACTTTGGACCTTCTGGAACAATTTTTTGAATTCTCTTTCATATAACTGTTCGTACAGAAATTGAAGTAGTATAAGGTAACAAGGTCGAATTTCCAATAGTTCATGGTGCAAATTAGCTCATAATAGTAAATTGACAAAGAAATCTACCTTACCGACTTTGGATCACGTAGGTCTATTTTTTAAATACAATCGCATGTAAGAATTCTCATGAAACCACCTTCCAATATACGGGCTTTCGTGACAATTATGGGTTTGCGTGAAAACAATGTGTACTTTTTGTAGTGTTATTACCAAAATGAGCGAATAACTGTACTAGACGAGAGTTACATAGGGTATGTAAAAGACGGCGTTGCCCGACTACAATGTTCTTACTTATTTTTAATATGCTATCAATGGTTAATATTTTCGATAAACCACTAAAATCTTTGTGTCTGTCCATCTATCCACCCATGCACTTGTCTACGCAAGCCCTTTCATCTAATTATCCACTTGGTCTTTTCTTTGCTCTTTTGTAATTTATTGGTTTTGCTCTAAACCTCGCACCTGCTCACTCACCAGTCCCAGTCATTTTTTGTATTATGTGAATTAGTAAATCTGTAAGCTATTCCGGTCAGATGAAAT